>CAMZMU010000117.1:58791781-59010527 GCA_947311845.1 Poa pratensis | reverse complement strand
GCTAAGAGCCCAGTGGGCACCCTCTCAAGAGGAAAGCTGAGACTGCTCCTGAGGGGCCGGCTCTGGAGCTGCTTCGTCGAGGTCGTGGCGGTCGTCCACCACGATGGGGTTGACTCACGCGCCAAGTCATCTGGGTAAGCATTGGTCCCTGTTTCACATCTTTGAGAGTTTTCTTGCTCCCCTCTTGATGGCCTTCTGTTTGTTTGTTAGGGATTTGGTGACGGCAAAACGCCGGAGGCTCCGCAAGGCCGCGGAGGTCCGGGGCCTTGCCTCGGCAACCGTCGAGGAGCCTGTGGAGCCCTCAGCTGAAGAGGTTGCTAAGCCCGTGGTGACCGAGGCCTCGGAGCCGGTGGCGGAGGAGGCCACGAAGCCTGTGGCGGAGGAAGCGCAGGGCATGTGGTGGTTGCACCTCTGCCGGAGCAGCTACTTCGTCTTCTACCGCGGAGGTGCGCCCCGAGGAGGAGGCGGTGGTGCGGACACCACACACACCACCCCGTCACTCCACCAGAGCGGCAAGAGGAGGTCGCCGGGGAAAACGGGGAGCGGCTCGCCGGCGAAGGGAGGCCGACGTTGAGATGGGGGAGAACATTCCTCCGCCGCCCCAAGGCACCGACGCCGCGATGGAGGAAAACGTCCCTCCGCCGCCCCCGCCTAACGCAGATGCTGAGGGGGCGGCGGCTTCTTCTGAGGTCGCAGCGGGCTCGGCGGCGGCGGACCCACGGTGGCTGGGCAATCTTCCCCAGCCCCTGAAGCTCGAGAGGAGGCGCCGAGGAAGACGACGGTGCTGGAGCCCATGGCCCCAATGACGGAGAGGGCTCGCTTCACAGCCCCCAGGCCAAGGTTGACCCGGGCCCAAGCTTGGACTCCCACCCTGAAACTAGTGCGCACGAGGGAGCCTCCATGTCTCGTGGGAGTTCCGGGCTCTGGTCCTGGGTGGCAGAGCTGGAGCGGCGCTCGCCGCAGCTCTACCTTCCGCCTGGCGAGGGGTGCACTGGATGGGCTGGAGGCCCAACTCGCTCTCGAGGAGGCCGAGCTCGCCAGAGAGTATGATGAACTTGAGAGGCTGGACCCGCTTCTTCGAGGTCGTGGAGCACGCCGCCACGACAACGAGGCCATGCAGGCGCAGCGAGAGGAGGCGCTGCGCTTCGCCAAGGAGGTCCGCGAGAGCGCGGTTCGCGAGGCTCAAGAGACCCTGGAGCCACTCCAGGCAGAGCGCCAGGCCGCTGCAGAGATCGCGAGGCGGCGGGCGGAGCGCCAAGCCGCTGCCTCAGAGCGCGGCCCTCGAGACCACGCTAGCCGCTCAGCGCCAAGAGCTTGCGACCGCGAGGGGAAATTTGCTGCGGAGTCGGAGGCTACGCGGAAGTCTTTGGACCAACACCGCGTGTCCTTGGATGCCCGTGAGCAAGTCTGGCGGCGCGCGAAGCGGAGGTGCTCAACGCGAGGAGCAGCAACTGCAGGCTGACAAGGAGCTGTCCACGCAGCGCGCAGATCTTGAGGCGCGGGAGGGCAATCTGGCCGAGGCCATAGGCAAGCATGGAGGAGGTGGCCAGGCACAAAAAGCTTGTAGAGAAGTCCAACCGAAAGCTCGCCGCGAGGAAGGAAGAGGCTGAGAAGGATGCCGCCGCCAAGCAGAAGAATATCGCGCCGCCGTCGCCGAAGAATATGCCGGGAAGTTCAGAAGCAGGAGGACCGCTTCAAGAAGAAACGCGCGGATGACAATGCCCGCATGTTCACTGGAGCACCAAACGCCAACCTGAACTCCCAGGTGAGGCGCGCCAGGACGGTCGTCGCCGCGCGGAAGAGGCTCGCGAACGTGCAGATCAAGACCTCGCCTCCCTGATGGCTGATATGAGGGAGCTGCGCGCAGGCGGCCCTGCTGTGGAGCGTGCTGCAGAGGATGAGCAGCGTGCAGGCGGCGCGGGTCTGACGCAGCAGCGGGAGCGTGTTCAAGTCCTTGGTCCGGGGGAACACTCTCGCGGGGCAGCTAGGAGTGGATGCCCTGTTGTTCCCGTCAATGGGAACGCTGACGCCGCCACATACCTCGCCTACTTCGATCAGCTCTTCACCTGTGCTCGAGGGCCCTGTGGCGGAACTTGGCGAGTTGATGAGGAGTGCCGCAAGCTCTTGACCGTGGCGATCGATCGCGTCTTCGCCAACCTCCAGCGCCTTCACCCGGCTTCGACTCGAGTCAGTGACCGAGCCCATCGAGGGAGACCAAGCCTGGGAGCTCTCCAACTTGGTTCGAGAAGAAGTCAACGATTACGTCGACCGCTTCAAGAGGGTTGAGGCGGAGCAGGCCGCTGAGGAGGATGAAGGCGCCGAAGAAGAGAAGGCTGAAGAGGACGGCGATGGTGAACCCTCTGCCTAGGCCACTCCTGCAACAAGATGCGCTTGGCGCAATTATCTTTGTTTTAAGACTTGTTTTAACCATGGCTTGTAAGATACTTTGATCGTATGCAAACATGTGTGTGTGCCCCTCGAGGGCCTTTATCCCTGTTCCATGTCTTTCTTCGCTCTACGTCGTCAGGACCCATCTCTTTGCGCTATGACACCGCCGCTACGGTATGCCGGAGCGTGACTCGGCAAGGCCGGGGGGTGTTTAAGGCTTGGAGAGGTAAGGGCTCTCGAGTCGCGGTGCTCGAGGGCCCCCTTTGACGCACAAGCAGTCCATGGAGTGTGAGAGAGAAAAAACCGCTCGAGGGCGACAGGTGCTGTGAGAGGGAGAAAAACTCTGAGGGCGCGAGCGCTAGACTTAGCTTGGCGAGACTTTGGCCTCGTAGAGGGCGTTGGCTTCCCTGATGGTGCGCTCCCTCTAGGGGTCGGAGCGTGACTTCTCGACCTTGGGGAGGACTCTTGTTCCCTGTATTGGTTAGAGAGGCAAACCCAAAGCAGGCACATGGTAGTAAACACTCATGCGCGCTTATAGGCTTCCTCATGGGTATCTCGCGAGGAGAGTAAGTACCAAGGTCCTTTGGTGAGGTGGCGTGTTTTGGGAGCAAGCCCATGGGCCAGAGCTCTTTGGGGAGGTAACAGGCGTGAGAGCGTGCTCACGTGCTAGAGCTCGGATCCTTTGGATTTTGCGGTGCTGTTGGGGTGCTCTTGAGGCACAGTCACCGTACTCAGCCCCCGCTCGCGAGGTGCGCATGGGGAAGAATATGAGCGCGAAATGAACTAAGATGAAAAGTAAAACTCACCACCAAAATATTACATAGCGGCGCCTCAGCGCAATGTTTCATGAGAAACGAATTGGTTCATTACACTTGGTGTGACCAAGATAAAGTTTTCCATGTCGAGGCATGGGGACCACATTCAGTGGCTGAGACTCTTCACGGCCTGCGGCGGCACGTAATCAGGAGAGCTCAGAGGGGCTGGCCCTCGGGAGGAGAAGCTTTTGTGAAGCTTGGAGGTGAAGTTGTGTGCTTCCCTCTAGAGACAAAAAATGTCTGGCGTGACTATGATCACGGGTAGAACTTGCGTAGATGCGCGATGTTCCATGGATTCTTGACCGGATGCCGTCCTCCGTTTCGAGGCGTACCGCGCCAGGCCTGGCGATGTGTGAGACCCTGTAGGGGCCTTCCCACATTGGCGAGAGCTTGTGGAGACCTTCCCTGGAGAGGATTCTCCTGAGGACGAGGTCGCCTGTCTCGAGAGTGCGCGGACGTATGTGGCGGCTGTGGTAGCGTCGCAGGTCTTGCTGGTACTTGGCTGCCCTGAGGGCGGCACGGCGGCGCAACCCGTCAAGGAGCAGCAGGTCGTCGCTGTGGAGGTCTGCTTGATCGTCCTCGTTGAAGGCAAGGACCCGTGCGGATCCATGCTTGATCTCTGTGGGGAGGACTGCTTCAGCTCCATACACGAGGGCAAATGGCGTCTCACCAGTGGGCTTCGTGGGGTTCGTGCGGATGGACCAGAGCACGGACGGGAGTTCGTCTATCCAGCCCTTGCCGTAGCCCTTCAGGCGATTGAAGCTTCTTGTCTTGAGGCCCTTGAGGACCTCAGCATTTGCTCGCTCGGCTTGGCCGTTGCTCTGTGGGTGAGCCACCGAGGCGAAGCAGAGCTTGGTGCCGAGGCTCTCGCAGTAGGCCCTGAAGATGCCGCTGGTGAATTGTGAGCCATTGTCGGTGATGATGCGATTAGGCACACCAAAGCGGCAGACCAGGCCTCTGATGAATTTTACTGCTGCCCTGGCCGGTATGCTGCGCACTGCTTCAACCTCTGCCCACTTGGTGAACTTGTCGACTGCCACGAAGAGGAAGCGGTAGCCCCCTTGTGATCTCGGGAAGGGTCCCAGATGTCTAGCCCCAGACCGCGAAAGGCCACGAGAGCGGGATGGTTTGGAGTCCCAGTGCAGGCTGATGGACTTGCTTGGCGTGGAACTGGCACGCATCGCAAGACTGGACGATGGTGGTGGCATCTTGAAGCACTTGGGGCCAGTAGAAACCGCTCCTGAAGACCTTGCCTGCCAGGGTGCGTGCAGAGGAATGGTGGCCACACTCTCCACTGTGAATGTCTCTGATCAGCATGCGGCCTTCCTCGGGGGGGACGCACTTGAGTGCAATTCCATTTGGGCGCTTGCGGTACAGGTCTCCCTCGAGGATGTAGTATGACTTGGCTTGTCGAGCCACTCGTTCTGCCTCCGCGTCTTCTTCAGGAAGGACTCCCTTCAGCAGGTAGTCTTTGAGTTCGTCAACCCAGCCTGTCTCTTGATGCACCATAGCCAGCAGCAGACGCTCCCCTGAGGATGGACCGCAGTTGGGTGCCCCACCTATAGGAGGTGGTGGGAGTACTTCGTCTGTGCTTGCGGCTGCTGCTTCTTGTGGCTGCTTTATGGACGCCTTGGAGAGTCTCTCTTCAAAGACGCCGGCCGGCTGGGCCTGCCTTCGTGATGCTCGCTTGGCGATGTCATCTGCCTCTGGTTCTCCTTTCGCGGGATGTGCATGAGCTCCATGCCCCTGAAGTGCTTCTCGAGCTTGCGGACCTCTTCAAGGTAGGCGGCCATGTGGTCGTCTTTAGGCGTGTAGCTCTTGTTGGAGAAGTTAACCAGGAGCTGGGAATCACCCTTTATGAGTAAGTGCTTGACGCCAAGGGCGATTGCGGCTCTGAGCCCGGCGAGGAGGCCCTCGTACTCGGCGATGTTGTTGGAGATCTTGTCTATTGTGAAGCACAGCTGGATGGCGTAGTAGAGCTTGTCACCTTTTGGTGAGGTTAAGACAACGCCAGCCCCACCATTGCGGCAGGCGAAAGCTCCATCGAAGTGCATGGTCCAGTGGCTTGGCATTGTATCTCCCGATGACGCGGTTTCTTCTTCGCGAGGCTCTTCAGGAGTTGGGTCTGTCCACTCGGCGACGAAATCCGCCAGCGCTCTCCCTTTTATGACTCTTGTGGTGTCGAAGCGCAAGTTGAATGGCTGCAGCTCAATGTTCCATCCTGCGACGCGGTCAGTAGCGTTGGGGTTGCGCAGGATCTGCTCCAGGGGGAAGGACGTGACCACCGTGATGGGGTGGCCCTGGAAGTAGTGGCGCAGCTTCCTGGAGGCGATGAGTAGCGCGAGGAGGAGCTTCTGCTGCACTGGGTACCGCTCGCGAGCATCTCGCAGTACAGTACTGACGAAGTAGACTGGATGCTCGACGAGGGTCGTTGATGGTGCGGCAGCGTCGGCTCCCTCGAGAGGCTCCTCAGGACCTTTGGCGAGGTTTGCCTGTGGAGGAGCCTCGGCAGGGGTGCTCGTGGGGACTCGACTTGAGGCTGTGGGCCTGGCACTGGGTCTGGAGAGACTGTTCCTCGTCGGGAGGTTCTGGACTTGGTGTGGCAGTGCTTTTCTTGGGGAGAACTGGCTCTTCTCTTTCCACCACCAGGACGGCGCTGCAGTTTGTGGAGTGGCTGCTAGGTACAGCTTCAGATGCTCGCCTGCCCTGGGGGCTACCATGACTGGTGAGCTAGCCAAGTATTTCTTCAAGTCCTCAAATGCTTTGTCAGCCTCTGGAGTCCACTTGAAGGTGCCGGATTTCTTCATGATCTTGAAAAATGGCAAGGCTCTCTCGCCGAACTTGGAGATGAAGCGGCCTAAGCTGGCCATGCATCCTGCTAGGCGCTGCATGTCCTTGAGGCGGCGAGGTGGCTGCATGTCTTCTATAGCCTTGATCTTGTCAGGGTTTGCTTCTATGCCGCGGTGGGACACGAGGAACCCGAGGAGCTTGCCTGAAGGCACCCCGAAGACGCACTTGGCGGGGTTTAACTTGATGTTCACCTTGCGCAGGCTGGCGAAGGTTTCCTCGAGATCCTTCAAGAGAGTGTCTCCCTCGCGAGACTTGACCACGATGTCGTCGACATAAGCTTCTGCATTTCTTCCCATCTGAGCCCCCAAGGCGATCCTCATGAGCCTCTGGAAGGTGGCGCCGGCATTTTTCAGGCCAAAGGGCATGCAAGTGTAGCAATACACACCACAAGGGGTGAGAAATGCTGTTTTCTCCTCGTCTTCCTTGGCCATTTTGATCTGGTGGTAGCCTGAGAAGGCATCCAGGAAACAGAGGAGATCACAGCCGGCGGTGGAGTCCACAATCTGGTCTATCCTTGGCATGGGGTATGGATCCTTGGGGCAGGCCTTGTTACGTCTGTGTAGTCGATGCAGAGCCGGCCTCCTCCATTGGGTTTTGGGACAACCACACCGTTGGAGAGCCAAGTGGGGTGGGCAACTTCTCGAATGATGTCTGCTGCTTTCAGCTTCTCTACTTCTTTGATGATGAACGCTTGCTTCTCGGGGGCTTGTTTCCGCGCTTTTGCTTTACAGGGCGTGCGTCTGGACACACGGCTAAGTGGTGCTCGATCACCTCCCTTGGTACACCGGACATTTCTGACGGAGTCCATGCGAACATGTCAGAATTTGCCCGAAGGAAGGCGACGAGCGCGCTTTCCTATTTGGGAGGCAAGCCAGCGCCTATGGTGACGCTAGCCCCCGAGCCCTCAGCCCCCGAGCCGCTGGTGCTCAGCGACACCTTCTTTGTAGATGCTTGCTCTTGAGTGAACAGTTGTTTCTTCTTCTTGGGCCTCTCGAGAGGCTCCATGTCCTCGTCAGCGGGGAATGCCATGGCAGCGGCCTTGTAGGCGATCTCGACAGCGCGCGTGGCGTCCTGTACGTGACCACGTATGGTGATGGTGCCACCGCTGCCAGGGATCTTGACCATGTTGTAGGCGTGGTGCGTGACGGCCATGAACTTCGCGAGGGCGGGGTAGCCGAGGATGGCGTTGTAGGGCAGGCCAATGTGCGCGACGTCGAAGTCAATTAGCTCGGTGCGGTAGTTCTCCTGCGTGCCAAAAGTGACCGCGAGCCTCACTTGCCCCAGAGGCGAGATTGAGCCGCTGGTGACCCCGGTGAAGGGCCTGGAGGGCATGAGCCACTCGTAGGGCACTTGAAGCGTCTCGAAGGTCTCGACAGAGATGACGTTTAGGCCTGCACCCCCATCAATGAGCGTCTTGCCGACGGCGATGTTGTTGATGGTGGGGGTGCACACCAACGGGAGGGTGCCCACAGTCTTTGTAGACTTGGGGTGATCTTTGGCGTCGAAGGCGATGGTGTACTGGGACCACTTGAGGGGGCGGGACGTCTCGACCCCGGGAAGCGCTGCGTTGAGCTCGCGAGCGAACTGCTTGAACTGGTTGTTCGACTTGGGCGCCTGGGATCCGCCGAGGATGCATGCCATGGCACCCTTGGGGGCCTGGTAGCCTCCAGGCTCTTCGTCGGGCAGATTGTTGTTTTTCTCGGCGGCATTCGCCTGAGTTCCCTGGGCCTCTGGAAGTTGCCCTTGCGTCCACCTTTGCGGTAACCACGGCCTCTGCCGCGGCCACCGCTGCCTTCTTCTTGCTCACGCTTCTTGCTCAGCTGCTTGAGGTCATAGCAGTTCTCCGTCGCATGGCCGCGCCTGTTGTGGTAGATGCAGAACGGGCGGTTGTCCACCTTTTTCTCGCCAGCCTCTGGAGAGTCCTCGCGAACATGCTTGGCGTCGGGTTCAGCTGCCAGGACTGCGGTAGGCTTGCGCTTTATCTCGTCACGCCTCTTCTGGGTCTTGGATCCCTCGACAGGGTCGTCTGTCGAGCCCACCTTGACGAAGAGGAGCCCTTCTTCTGCCTTGGCGCATTTGTCTGCGATGTCGAAGAGCTTCACCACGGAGGAGAGGGTATCATGGATGCCGAGCTTCTCGAGCATCCTGTGGTTGGTGACGCCCTCTCTGAAGGCCGCAATGACGTGCGAGTCCGGGATGTTCGGGATCTTGTTGCGGACTTGGCTGAAGCGCTGGATGTACCTGCGGAGGGTCTCGCCAGGCTTCTGGCGCACAGCTCGCAGGTCGTTGTAGGTGAGGGCGCGCTCGTACGTGCCCTTGAAGTTCGCAACGAACTGCTGGCAGAGCTCCTCCCACGAGTCAATGGAGTCCTCGGGAAGGTTCAGGAGCCACGACAAGGCGGAATCCTTGAGAGCGTGGGAGAACCAGTTGGCCATGACCTTGTCGTCTCCCCCCGCAGCTTGGATGGAGGTGGTGTAGAGCTGCAAGAACTCGATGGGGTTGTTCGTGCCGTCGTAGCCCTTGGGTAGGTCAGGCCTGAACTTCTGTGGCCAGACGACGCGACGCAGGTTGCGGGTGAAGGCCGCGCAACCTGTGGCGTACGAGGCGATGCCACCCTGAAGAGCACGGCGGTTCTGTCGCCCTGCTTGGCCGATTTCCTCGACGATGCGCTTCTGGAGGTCCTTCTGGCGCTCCATTTCCACCCGCGCGTCTGGGGGTGTCCGCTGCACGATTTGACAATCGCGCGGCGAAGACGCGTGGGATGCGGCCTTGTGCGCCGCGGCTGGAGGCGGACCTGGCGGAGGCGGCGGGCGGAGGCGGCGGCGGAGGTGCGCCATGCGCGGTGGTTCCAGCGCGTCCGGAGTTGTGGTGCACCAGAGAGCGCGACGCCGCAGGAGCAGCGCGCGGTGCCGCCGCAATGTCGACGAGGTGCTGGAGGCGGCCGAGCCAGTTGTCGTGCGCCTCAGCTGTGGGGCGGTAGCGGAAGAGTTCCGCGGCCATGAGCAGCGCGGTGTTTGGGCTGGGCGCTGGACGCCCAAGAGTGGAGGCGCTGTGGCGCTGGGACGGATGCGAGGACTCAGCGTCCTCGCCGTGCCCGTGGTCGACGTCGTCGTCGAAGCGGTCGTCGTGGTGGCCGTCGTCGTCCTCGGGGTGCTCCACCGCGGTTCAGCGGTGTTGCGCCCCGTGGCACGGCTGGCGCGGGGACGGCCGCGAGGGTTGGTGGTGTTGGCAGCGGGCTCGGTGGTTGCCCTGCCTGACGCCCGCCGGGTGGCGCGAGCTGCGCGAGTGTCCGCCATGGTGCAGAGGTCGATGAAGGTTGAAGACGCGCCTCAGCCCCCTACCTGGCGCGCCAATTGTCGGAGAATGACTCCCACGAAACAGGGATAGTCAAGCTCACGAAGAGAGTTCGTGTAAGGGGCTGAACACGTTGGTCAAACAACCCTCAACCTGCACGGCGACGGTGCTCGTCGAGCAAGTGGAGGGACATCACGACAGAGATGAACACCAGCCCGTACCCAGGTTCACGGCCCTCGTGTGGAGGTAACACCGCTACTCCTGCTTGTCTGTATTGCACTGCTTGTAGAGGTTACAGTACAATGAGCTTGCCGAGGGCTCTCTTTTGGCAATGGTGTACACAAGGAAGGGAAGCAATGGTCTTCTTCTTCCTTGCGCGTAAGTGGCTATGCTGGAATGAGAATGCGATCCTTGCTACGGTGCTGCTCGTCCTCCTTTTATAGGCGCCCCGTGCTCCCTCCCTGCGCTTGCACTGTGGTAGGGCTGTCACGTGGCGCAGAAGGTAGAGCGTGGTGCACCGCAGCCCGGTTGTCCATGGACGCGGTCCATGGGCGTAAAGCTGACTCCTGTAGCAGAGTACCACCGTCCATGCAGGACGGCCAGCTGGGGCCGCAGAGGAACGTGGGGGTGCCCACGGTGACGTTGGCCGTGGAGCGTAGCGCCGGCCGGTCCCCTTATCACCAAAGAGGAAACCTTGTAGTCCGGTGCGGATGGCACAGCTTTGTTGACCCCTTTAATCACCAAAATGGCAACTGCGGCGTCGTCGTCACCGCGCGCAGGGGCGCGCGTCACTCTGCGGCCGCTGCAGAGCCCATGTGCGCTCTGCAGAGGTTGCTTTGCAGCGAAGCGATCTCCACGAGGGCTTGGTGCCCTGTAGAGAATTCGGCGTTGACCTCTCTCCAGGGGAGATTTCCTTGAAGAGGGGGCAGCAGTGGAGAGGGCCTCCGCAGGCCTCTGCTGCCTCAAAAGCCCTCGCGAGGCAATTCGCCTCGTGAGGCTCTCCAAGCCGTAGGCGTGGTCCTTAGCGAAAATTGCCACAAGTGTCGAGGGCCGTAGAGGACAGGCCCAGCACACCCTGGATTTTACTGGGCCGACAAGTTTAATGTAACAAAACAAGAATGTAAAGTGTCCCAATCCTCTTCAATGCAAGAGGACAAGACAAAGGTTTTCTCTTATAGGAACAATGGACATGGGTTCATGGGTTCACTCAATCCTCTCTCCCATCTATGGTGATTATCATGTTATAGATAAAAAGTACACACAATTGTCATGCTTTAATGGTAAACTTCTATGACGGCTACATGTCCTAAAAACACATAGTTGAATGAAAATAATCATTTGTGTTGCTAGGTCACCCTCGTAAGGCTAGCGTGGTTTGTTGTCACTCCCACATCATACTTCTTCCTTTTTACCCCCAGATAAAGGATGTTGGGCTGTATTGTGTCACTCAATACATATGTCGTTGTCACATCAGCCATCCCGTACCTACATACATCATACTTCATAATGGACAATATTCTAAACACTAGTGTAATGATTCATATTTCGTGTGCATGACCACATCTCTCTCATCTATCTACACTTGGTGGTGTCAATCACCTCATGACATGGATAAACAAGGCATTATGCATAAATCGAACCATCACATGTATCATAGAATATCTCCAAAGTATGACAAGTCATAAAAGATCCAACACAACGGTAAATGCATAACAAATATCATCTCATACCACAATTATCCACCATAGGAATTACATAGATAGATCCATACTTATGCAAGGCACATCATATGGAATTCAACAATGATCATACATAGAGAGATTAGATCAAGTTACCACCACAAACCCAAAGTCCAGGGGTGGACTACTCCTCCTTCATCGTGGTGATGATGGTGGAGATGTTGGAGAAGATGGAGACCACCCCGGCAGCGCCCGCCGGAGTTTTCCCCCTCCAATCTGTAGCTCCAGGTCTTCTGTTTCGTGGTTTTGTGTTTCTGCGGCCGCTTCCTTCCGAAAGCCGTCGGGGGACTATTTTTATAGTCGTTTTTAGGTCAAGACGGAGGCTCGGGGAAGAAGATCGACGGCATCGGAGGCTCAAGGAATCTGGCCACGTGGGCCCACCTCTTTCGGCCCTGGGTCTCGTTTGTTCGCTTCCTTCGCTCCTACTCTTCGTTCCTTCCAAAAACTGACGCCCGTGAAATATTAGGTCATTTGGACGTCGTTTGGGTCCCTGAAACATAAAAATATAGAAAATAGGGTTTTCTGCCAGTGCAGGGTTAATTCCAGAAAATAGGGAAACTGTGAAATATTCCCAAAATCAATATAAAACAATGATATAACCTTATATGATGCAAATATGATTGAATATAAGTAATATAATGCAAAGTTCATGTATGCATCTTACATGCATCAATCATGCACTTTGACGGATCAAAATGCTTCAGGGCTTGGGGGCTGGCATTGTGTTAAGAAACCCTCAAGGAGACAAGCTTAGTTATGTGTTACAAATTCACTTCAAAGCAACTAATATGTTGCTGAATACGAAGCTCTCCTTCATGGTTTAAACATCGCTAAGGAACTGGGCGTCCAGCGCGTCCCTGCTATGGAGATTCAGACTTGGTGGCACAACAGACACGTGGCCCTTGGGACGCAAAAAAGCAAGACAATGGCGGCATATCGCGCTACCGTTGACGAGTTCGCCAAATGCTTCCTAGGCTACGAGGTCCGCCACATCCCAAGGGCTCAAAATGAGGCGGCAGACACACTTGCAAGATTGGGGTCTGAACTTAAAAAGGTACAAAGGATGTTTTCCTGGAACGCCTACACAAGCCGTCAATAAAAGGAACAGACCTCCTTGACCCAGAGTCAGCAGAACTAGTCGAAGATGCTAGCTATGCCGTCTACTTGGTAAAGCCGGATTGGACGACTCCATATTTGGACTTCCTGATCAATCAGGAGTTGCCGGACGATGAGGTTTTGAAAAGGCAAATCATAAGAAGAGCCAAGGCATTCACAATAATTAAAGGCGAATTGTACAAGCGTAGCACCACTGGTGTCTACCAACGTTGCATTACGCCCGAGGAAAGCAGAGAACTGTTGGACGAGATACATGCTGGAGTGTGTGGACATCGCGCTTCCTCACGCGCCCTTGTTTCCAAAGCTTTCCGACAAGGTTTTTACTGGTTGACAGCCAAGCAAGATGCAGAGGACTTCGTCAAAAGATGCAGGGGCTGCCAACTATATGCCAGACAGTCACACATGCCGGCTCAGGAGCTTAAAACAATACCCATCACATGCCTTTCGCAGTCTGGGGCTTGGACATGGTTGGTCCGTTTAAGACGGCGCCTGGTGGCTACACACATTTACTTGTGGCTGTAGACAAGTTCACCTAGTGGGTTGAAGCTAAGCCCATCAAAAAGCTAGACAGTGCCACAGCCGCAAATTTTCTGTGGGGAATAATCTCTCGGTTCGGGGTGCCTCACAGCATTATCACCGACAACGGCACTAACTAGTCGCAAGGCGAAGTCGAGGAGTACTGTTATAAGCATGGCATCCGCCTAGATCTTGCCTCAGTAGCACACCCGCAGGCAAATGGTCAAGTAGAGCGTACAAATGGTTTAGTCCTACAAGGCATCAAACCACGTCTCGAAGTACCGTTGCACAGAGCGGCTGGGGCTTGGGTGCATGAGTTGTAGTCTGTCCTTTGGAGTTTACGCACAACTCCAAACAGATCAACCAAGTTCACTCCTTTCTTCTTAGTCTATGGCGCAGAAGCGATGTTGCCGTCCGACATGATGTATGATTCTCCCAGAATTCAAGCCTACGTCCAGGAAGACGCAGAAGATGCAAGACAGGATGACTTTGACCTACTTGATTGTGGGGACCCCGGACTAGCTGTCCGAAATACCCGATTATGCTTAACACAACGATCCCGTGATCAGTCTGTCGTTGCACATAATTCGAATTGAATACCAAAGTTTACATCCATTACAATACCGAATTAAAAGTCCTACATAAATGGTCATTTTAGACCAAGTCTTACATAGGTGCCTTCATGGACCAAACCAAAATATCAGCGGAAGCTACGGCGTAGTAGACATCGAATCCTAACGAAGACGACCCGACAGGCAGCTGACTTGTGGAGATCCTTAGTTCGCGTAGAAGTCGCCATACTCCTGCTCGGCGTAGTGCTCCTCCTCGTAGTCTGGTTAGGTCAATAGCCAGGGACGAAACCAATATGAGTACATTTGAATGTACTCGCAAACTACCCCAACATGAGTATGCACTAGTTTTATTTTAATTTCCAACTTTTATTTGTTTAAAACATCTCTATATCTTTATTGAAAAAGGTAAGAAGAGTTTTATAACTATCTTTTAAAGAAACCGTCATTTTATCTGTTTCTCCAAAACTCCTCCTTTTTCCGACCATAGCCCGTCATGGTCCACTTCCTCCAACAACCTCATACCGATCCGTTGGTATAGGTGTAAGGAACATTCTCCACTTCATTTTCTTTTTAAAACTCAAAGTCTTTCAAAAACTTGCACAGGGTCTTAGGACAGCCTCCCAACTGTCCATATCCGAGGACTCGGCTATTCGAATAGTTTTAACCCTCTGCAGAGGTAGCACGCTTTTAGCCCACATTCATCCGGTAACTCATCGTGTCGGCCACGTCCCGCCATACCAGGTGTATGCGAAGTTGAGCCACCGACCATAGCCTCTTATTTGCTCATGCTAGTATAGGATCCTTCCCATATGACACTTTCCATCGACACTCAGTCCAGTTTCCCGTCAGAAACCCTAAGTGTGAGGACTCATAGTTTTGTCCGGCGGTTTATGGTGGAACCTTCTATCCTCCCCACCAACTTGTGTGAGGACCCGGGTCAGGGGGTAGGTCCTCGGACCATCCCCTCATGCATAACGGAGTGATCTCCGTCGATGAGGTATCCCATACTAATAAGAGCAACTACATGACTAAGCCTTGTTCCCATATGGGGGTAAATGTGGTCGCACAGGGTAAGATTGGTCGTCATAGTACTAGGACACTGTGCATTTTTCATTAGCATCACCATTCTCCATTTCTCCACTTCAATACCGACATCTCGGCATTCCATAACCACACAAGTATTTTCAAAGGAGTTTTGAATAAACAACATTGTTTCCCATCCTATAGTTTTATATAAACTACCTTATATTTCTACATAGGGTGGCAAAATAATATCCATATACTTTTTGAAAAGGTTTTGTAAACCAATGCCTTAAGAGTAAATCATTTGATCAAAGTAGATGCATATGTATTTAGGTGCAAGCTCAGGGAATAGCTTGCCTTGCTCGGCAAAGTGGCCTTGGTCTTGATCTTCAGATTCAACAAACTCTCCTTCCTCGATAAATCCGACAGCGTTCTCGTCTAATTAAATAACAAACAAATACAAACAATCACTAAACTAATCAAGCAATCATCTCAACATAACAATCATAAACATCACAAATAGCTACTGCACACATCAAACAATACAATTTGGTTTCAAATTAATTGAATTAAACATTATTTCATTATGTCTAAATTATGGCAGAAACTTGTTGAACATGTTTAATTGCATAACTTGAGTTCTGTTGGTCACAAAAATACAAACTAAATTTCTATAGAAAGCTACTGATGTGTAGAAGACAACCCAATTTGATTTGGATTAATTGGAGTTACCAAACTCCCTACACAAATGTTTAAATCCAGTAATTTAATAATCAAGTTTTAGCTACCAATTAAGTTCTGTTGATCCTAAAATTAAATCCTTTTAGGGGTAACTAAACATGACTAAATGTGATGTAACAAAATTGGTCCTAATTTATTTGGGTTAACCATTAAACATCTATAAATGTTTTAGTTCAGAAGGGTGTTCAAACTTCAACTTTATACTAAACAATTACTACTGCACAACTAATTCTACCAAAATTAGGGAGGCTAATACATGGAAGTACTAAGCTAAAAAATTGGTTTGGAATTATTTGGACTAACAGAGTATCATAAAAAAAACAAGTTTAGAATTTAAACCTTCTGTGATATTTTTAATACTACACTTTTATTATTTATCTAAATAAATTGAATCCACCTGGGTTGGTTAAACATTTTCATAAGCTTTCCAGAACAATTGGATTTGATTTATTTGGATGTCTAGATCTCAAGTTATTGAATTTTGAAGTTAGGTCCAGTACTGATATTACAGAGAAGTTTAAATTCGAAATTAATTGTTCTCTGGATAATGTTGAAAACTATGACAGGTGGGGCCTACGTGTCAGCGACACAGTGCGCGCATGGAAATTAATAAAACGCTGACGGGTGGGGCCAGCTCGTCAGCGGCTAGCTACAGCGAAGCGTTACGCTGCCGTTGGATTTAGATCCAACGGTTTGTGTTCAAAGACAACGGCGACGACCATTTCTGGGCGGCGCCGAGGCTCCGGCGATGGCGAGGTGCACGGAAACCTCACCTAGAGGGCACGGCAGACGGCGGCGATGAAGCAAATCGACGGCGGAGGCTCGGGGAAGGTCGTGGCGCAAGTTGCACTTGCTGGGACGGCGTGTAGCGGCGATGGCGACGCGTCGAACTTCCACGGCCACGGCAACGGATTCCGGCGAGCTCCTGCGGTCGCGTCTGTGCACGAATCAAAGGGAAACAAGGGCGGGTGAGTGCGGTGTCCATGAGGAAGAGAGTACGGGCCAGAGGGGAGAGAAGGAGAGGGTGTGGCGTCGTGGCCATGGTCGACCTCGACGGCGGCAGTGGCTGCGGCAGGGCACGCCCTCCTGGCGGTGCACGGTGAAATTGGAGCGGGGGAGAGGGAGTGAGGATGGTGTGGAGTGTCCAGAGGGGCTCGGGGTGGCTTTATAGCGCGAGGGCCGACGTATCGTGGACGAAGCGCACGGACGGCGTCCATGGCACCTCCGGCGAGATATTTCTCGATTCCTCCGCGACGCGTGCAAGAAGCTCAAGGGAGAGGTGTCGGGGGGGGGGGGTCCGGGCTTGTTCTAGAAGGTCGTGGCCCGAGCCTTGCATGTCGATGAGCTGGGAGTGGGGCGAATTTGAGCCGGCAACGGCGAGCTTGCCACGGCGATTGCAGAGATGACAGGGGCGGCGTTGGGGCAAGGGAGAGGCTCGAGTGTTCCCTCTGCGTGCAGAGGACGCAGAGGCACGAGGCGCGCGGCAGGGGGGGCCTGGGCGGCCAGGAAATGGCGAGGAGCGCCATGGCGACACGGCGCTCTGCGTCGGGGCGAGGGAGAGAGGTAGGGGATGACCTTTTTGCAGAAAACCCCCTGCCTCCTCTTTTCTCTGTTTTTTCTTTATTTCTTTTTAGTCCAGTAGCTTTCCTAGGATTTAATTGGAGCACTTAAACAATTTGGAAAAATTTGCAAATATTTGTGGGGCTTCCCCATAACATGTAGAAGCTCCACAAAATTTGGCTTTGCAAAATAAAATGTTTTGAATCATTTTCTTTCATAGGGTTTTAATTATGGTATTTTGTTTATTTCAATTGTTTTTACTTTTGAATTTTAAAAAGGTGTAAAATATTATTTGGAGAGAGATAAGTAGTAAGGATGAAATGAGAGTGGTTACTATACCACTCCTCTGAATTTTTGTTTGAAAAAAGTTTAATTTCTTTGTGTGTCACTTGCCACTTTATTTTTTCTTGTTTCCACTTTTGTTTTTGTATTTCAAATTGTTAATTCAAGCAAACAACAACACAAGCAACAAGAAATAATTACCACAAGCAACAAGCATAACAACACATATAATAACAAAAGTTTTTGTTGGCCCACATTTTTGGAATAACATTACTGATTATAATTCTGGGATGTTACAGATCCTTCCCCCTTAAAATAAATCTCGTCCCGAGATTTGCTAGGCCTGGGTACTAAAGAGATTTGGGAATTCTTCCTAAGATAATCTTCGCGTTCCCAAGTTGCTTCTTCTTCGGAGTGGTTAGTCCACTGGACTTTGTAGAACTTGATCGCGCGTCTTCGGGTAACACGAACATCTTCTTCGAGAATCTTGAGGGTCTCTCACGATAAGTCAGGTCTTGGTTCAGGTCGATGGAGAGGTGGTCGATGTTTTTGAAAACATCAGGCTGGTCAGGAACTTCAAGACACTTCCGGAGCAAGGAAATGTGGAAGACATCATGATAATCTCCTAACTCCGGGGCAATTCCAGCTGATAGGATACTTCTCCTCGACGAGCAATGATCTTGAAGGGTCCATATACCTTGGCGCTAATTTTCCTTTGACATGGAAACGCTGCATTCCTTTAAGGGGTGTCACTCGGAGATAAACATAATCTCCGACTGAAGTGAGTCACGGCGCTTGGTGTCAGCGTAACTCTTCTGGGGATTGGGCAGTTTTGAGGCGTTCACGAATAAGCTGAACTTGCTCTTCAGCTTCACGGAGGGTATCTGGTCCGAACAATTTGCTTCTCCGGTATCGGACCAATTCAGGGGTGTACGACACTTCTTGCCGTAAAGGGCTTCAAAAGGGGCCATTTGCAGACTGGACTGATAACTGTTGTTGTACGAGAACTCTGCAAACGGAAGACAATCTTCCCACTTGGAACCATAGGATAGAACACATGCGCGAAGCATGTCCTCCAATATCTGGTTCACTCGTCAGTTTGGCCATCGGTCTGGGGATGATAAGCTGTGCTAAATGCTAACTTGGTTCCGAGGGCTTCATGAAGGGATTTCCAGAATCTTGAGGTGAATTGCGTGCCTCTATCAGATACAATCTTCTTAGGCACACCATGCAGGCTCACTATTCTGGAAATATACAGTCTGCTAACTGAGCTCCGGTATGGGTGGTCTTGACAGGAATAAAATGGGCAACCTTGGTCAGTCGATCAACGATGACCCAGATTGAATCATGGCCTCGGTTGGATCTTGGAAGTCCGGTAATAAAATCCATTCCAATCTCATCCCACTTCCACTCGGGAATTTTCAAAGGTTGAAGCAATCCAGCGGGTCGCTGATGTTCAGCCTTGACTCGCTGACAGATATCCACTTGGCTACGAAAGAACCAATCTCTCGCTTCATTCCATGCCACCAAAATCTTTCTCGAAGGTCTTGGTACATTTTGGTTCCGCCGGGGTGGATTGAATAAGGGGTCTCATGGGCCTCCTTCAGGATTAACTCCTTAAGTTCCGTGACATTGGGCACACAGATACGGTCATTGAATTTCAGCACTCCTTCAGCATCTTCGGTAAAACCGGGTGCTTTGCCGAGGGAAATCTTCTTCTAATTCCTTCAATGCTTTCATGACCTTTTTGGGCTTCTTTGATTTGATCCATCAGGGTTGGGGTTAACTCTAAATTGGCGAGATAACCATGGCTAACAAGTTCTAGTCCAAAATCTTGAACTCTTTGAACAAGGCTGGCTGTTCGGCTTGGATCAAGGCATTCAGGTGCAGGGTTTGCGACTAAGGGCATCGGCAACTACATTAGCCTTTCCGGGGTGATAATGGATTCCAATATCATAATCCTTGATTAATTCCATCCATCTCCTCTGTCGCAGGTTCAACTCTTCTGGGTGAAAATATACTTCAAGCTCTTATGATCTGTATAGATCTCACAGCGATGTCCCGCAAGATAGGGACGCCACGTTTTAAGAGCAAGAACAACAGCAGCTAACTCCAGGTCATGGGTTGGGTAATTCTCTTCATGCGGTCGCAACTGCCGGGACAGGTACGACACAACTTTGCCTTCTTGCATCAGAACGCAACCAAGTCCGAGGCGTGATGCATCGCAATACACGTCGAAACTCTTGGTGACGTCTGGCATAATCAATTGGGGCTGAGGTTAGTCTCTTCTTCAGTTCTTGGAAACTATCTCACACTTCTGAGTCCATTCAAATTTCTTGTCCTTCTTCAACAGTTGGGTCATGGGTTTGGCTATACTGGAAAATCCTTCAACGAACTTGCGGTAATAACCGGCGAGTCCGAGAAAGCTTCGGATTTCAGTCACACTGGTTGGGGATAACCAGTCAACAATGGCTTGGATCTTCTCGGGGTCACAGAAATTCCTCCGGCAGATACAACATGTCCGAGAAATGCCACTTCACTGAGCCAAAACTCACACTTGCTAAGCTTGGCATACAGCTGGTGCTCTCGGAGGTCTCCAAAACTAGACGCAGGTGTTCAGCATGCTCTTCTTCGGTCTTGGAATAAATAAGGATGTCATCAAGGAAAACTACCACGAACTTGTCGAGGTACTCCATGAAAATCTTGTTCATGAGATTCATGAAATAGGCTGGGGCATTGGTCAGACCAAAGACATCACGGTGTATTCAAACAAACCGTAACGAGTGGTGAAGGCGGTCTTGGGAATGTCTGTCTCTCGGATCTTCAACTGATGGTATCCTGTCCGAAGATCGATCTTGGAAAAGACTCGGGCTCCGTTCATTTGATCGAACAGATCCTCGATCTTGGGAAGAGGGTACTTGTTTTTAATGGTCACGTCATTCAGCTTGCGATAATCCACACACAGGCGTGTGGTACCGTCTCTCTTGTCCACAAAAATAATGGGTGATCCCCAGGTGAAGCGCTTGGGCGAACAAGTCCTTTGCTGAGCATATCTGCCAACTGCTTCTTCAACTCAACCAGTTCTTCCGGATTCATCCGATAAGGCTTTGGGATATAGGGGCTGTTCCTGGGATAAGCTCAATTATGAACTCAATTTCCCGGTCTGGCGGCATACCAGGCAATTCTTCAGGGAAAACATCTCGGAATAGGTGAACAACACGGATCTCATCTAGGGGGGTCGAGCTATGCTCTCATGGCAGCCTGGGTGAGAATGACTGGTTTCAGACACATACTCCACTTCTACTTCTTTGTCGGTGGTGATGGATACAGCTCTTCTGGCACAGTCAATTCGACCATGGTACTTGGCTAACCAATTCATACCGAGTATAACATCGATGCCTTGGGTTCCCAGAACAATTAAGTTAACTGGAAACTTTTCTCCTTTGATCTCAAGGGGTACATCGGAGCAAAACATCTTGGTCTCTACGGTGGATTCTGGGATTTGGATGACCATGGGTTTGGGTAAGAGGCTCTCGACTAAACCTCCCTTAGCAACAAATTCTTGGGTAACAAATGAATGGGTAGCACCAGAATCAAACAGAACAGTTGCAGGTACTGAGTTGACAAGGAACGTACCCAGCACAACATCTGGCGCATCCTGAGCTTCTTCAGCATTGATGTGGTGCAGACGACCCTTGGCAACAGCAGCATTTCCGCGGGGTGCGGCATTCTTGCCATTTCCATTTCCATTGCGGCCTTGACCATTGTTCGGTGCCGGCGCATTGGGGCGCTGAACATTCCTCTTGGGATTGGGGCATTCTCTGGAGTAGTGACCCTTGTTGCCGCATTCAAAGCAGACAACATTGGATTGCGGGTGAAGTTGTTGAAGTTTCCTCCGGGACGGTTATTGTCATTGGGGCGGTTGAAGTTGTTTGGGCGGTTAGGGAAATTGGGGCGTGGAGCTTGGGGTGGACGATAAGCAGGCCTGGGGTTTTGCTGAAAGATACGAGGCTTCTGGCTGCTCGAACCTTCCTGAGCATTCATCCTCCTCTTGCGACCTTCATACATAGACTTGCGCTTGGTCTCCAGCTGGATGGCTTTGTCCACAAGTGACTCCAGATCATAGAAGTCATGGATAACCAGAGCACACTGCAGTTCATCATGAAGTCCACTCATGAAACGCTCCATCTTCTTCTTCTCAGTGTCGGTGTCATCAGGAGCATACCGAGATAAGTCGGTAAACTCATCCAGATAACCGACCACATCTTTACTTCCCTGCCTCAGCTGCGGAACTCATCCTTCTTCCTCTCAATAAGTCCGCTGGGAATATGCTTCTTGCGGAACTTCTCCTGGAACTCAGCCCAGTTGATAACATGACCAGCTTGCTGGAGAGCCTTGGTAGTTTCCCACCAAGCTCGTGCAGGTCCAGCGAGATAGTGGGTTGCATACAACACTTTCTCATTTTCTCCCACAGCAGCAACTTCCAGATTGTTGTCGATGGTGCGAAGCCAATCATCGGCTTCCAGGGGTGAAGTCCCTTGGAATAGGTAGGTGGGTTGGTCTTCTGGAAATCGCCTAAGGTGGATCGCTGGTTTCCATCACCATTGCCATTGCCATCATTGTTGTTGTTATTGTTGTTGTTGTTATAAGCGGCTGCGAGTTGCTGTAGGGCAGCGAGATGAGCTTGGCGCTCTGCCGGGCACTCACGTTCCTCCATGATAAGCGCGAGAAGTTGGGCGGGGGTTGGGTCCGGTGGTGGTGGTGCTTCCTTCCGCACGACGGGGCGGCATCCTGAAGCACACCGGGTATAAGAGGCAAGGCAAAGAAAAGTTCGACTAAGGGAAAAGACGATTTCGCAAGTGGTTGATTAATTTAAGGATTATATGAAAATATTTCACACAGATCAAACAAGACAAACATACTTATATATTACCAACATCACATCAAGGAGTTCACAACAACATCAAGCTTACAACATCAAGCTTACAACATCCCTACATCTAAGATACATAACATCTGGTTTCCAAAAGAACCACTACTTCGACTCGACTAGCGATAGGGGGTCAACCTAATCCTGCGGTAGTGATCAAGTCACTCGCCTACTGAGGTGGAACCTCCAGCTCTAACACGTCAGCATCTGACTGGTAGGGTGGCTCCTCGGGATCCTCCTCCTCGTCCTCGAGAACTGCCTCGAGTGGCTCCTCCTCCTCGTCCTCGAGTACTGCCTCGAGTGGCTCCTCCTCCTCGTCAACTAACTCCTCATCGTCTCCTCCTGATCATAATCCATCTCCTCCACGAAGTCATCATCGTCACTGAGGAAAGCGTTGTTCTCCTTGCGGAGATCCTCGCCCTCCTCCTCCATCTCGTCAGTATGGTGCTCTAGCTCCTCGATCAGCTGGTCCTGCTCTGCCACCTTCTTGCGGAGCTTCACGATGGTCCTCCTCAGCTGGGCCCTCTTCGTGAGAAGAGCGACCTTCTCCTCCAGCAGCTTCTCCTCATTCTCGCGAATCTCAACAAGCGAGATGCGATCAAAGTGAAGCTGAACCTTAGTGCGCATCAGATCATCCTGGGTGTAGTGAAGTAAGAGCTCCATGTCCAGGATGTAGCTCCCAAACATCGGGTGGTAAAGGGTAGGAGTAGGGTGTCCGTCGCTGTTGCGCCTCCCGTAGAACCGGAAACGGGAGTTTGCCAACTCCGTCTTGTGCTCCTCACAAAGTCGGGCTAGCAACCTCTGTGCGGCAGTACAGAGACCGTCAACCCAGATAGAGGCCTTGGTGGTGAAGATGATCGTCCTGGAACTGGGGACTTGATGTTCCTGCGAACTGACGACTCGATGAGCCAACTCAGTCTCCCGACTCCGTGAACGTCAACCTGAGCTCCTTTGAACTCTGGAGCGGGGCGACCTAACAGCTTGCTCAACTCGAACAAGTCCCTCTCGAACGTCAGCTTGCTGTCCTTCTCAAGCTGAACGAACTCGGTCCAATGGAGTGCCATCTACAATTTTTAACAAAATTTTAAGTTAGAGGTGACAAGTGTATCAAAATTTTAAATGTAGTGAGGCAACAAGTGAGTCGAATTTTAAGCTTAATGAGAAGTGTGCAAAATTTTAAGGATACAGGGAAAATGTATATTTAATGAGAGTAAAATTTTGCATAAGTAAGAGGATTGGAGATAAGCAGTTTTCGAAAATACTTCACTCCTTTTTTTTAGAAATTAATCTTTTGTAACATTTGTCTAACGACCATGCTAACTAAGGTTTCCTAAAGTCAGGATGGCTCTGATACCAAGTCTGTGGGGACCCCGGACTAGCTGTCCGAAATACCCGATTATGCTTAACACAACGATCCCGTGATCAGTCTGTCGTTGCACATAATCCGAATTGGATACCAAAGTTTACATCCATTACAATACCGAATTAAAAGTCTTACATAAATGGTCATTTAGACCAAGTCTTACATAGGTGCCTTCATGGGCCAAACCAAAATATCAGCGGAAGCTACGGCGTAGTAGACATCATATTCTAACGATGACAACCCGACAGGCAGCTGACTTGTGGAGATCCTTAGTTCGCGTAGAAGTCGCCATACTCCTGCTCGGCGTAGTGCTCCTCCTCGTAGTCTGGCTAGGTCAATAGCCAGGGACGAAACCAATATGAGTACATTTGAATGTACTCGCAAACTACCCCAACATGAGTATGCACTAGTTTTATTTTAATTTACAACTTTTATTTATTTAAAACATCTCTATATCTTTATTGAAAAAGGTAAGAAGAGTTTTATAACTATCTTTAAAGAAATCACCATTTTATCTGTTTCTCCAAAACTCCTCCTTTTTCCGACCATAGCCCGTCATGGTCCACTTCCTCCAACAACCTCATACCGATCCGTTGGTATAGGTGTAAGGAACATTCTCCACTTCATTTTCTTTTTAAAACTCAAAGTCTTTCAAAAACTTGCACATGGTCTTAGGACAGCCTCCCAACTGTCCATATCCGAGGACTCGGCTATTCGAATAGTTTTAACCTCTGCAGAGGTAGCACGCTTTTAGCCCACATTCATCCGGTAACTCATCGTGTCAGCCACGTCCGCCATACCAGGTGTATGCGAAGTTGAGCCACCGACCATAGCCTCTTATTTGCTCATGCTAGTATAGGATCCTTCCCATATGACACTTTCCATCGACACTCAGTCCAGTTTCCCGTCAGAAACCCTAAGTGTGAGGACTCATAGTTTTGTCCGGCGGTTTATGGTGGAACCTTCTATCCTCCCCACCAACTTGTGTGAGGACCCGGGTCAGGGGGTAGGTCCTCGGACCATCCCCTCATGCATAACGGAGTGATCTCCGTCGATGAGGTATCCCATACTAATAAGAGCAAACTACATGACTAAGCCCTGTTCCCATATGGGGGTAAATGTGGTCGCACAGGGTAAGATTGGTCGTCATAGTACTAGGACACTGTGCATTTTTCATAAACATCACCATTTCCATTTCTCCATTCAACACCGACATCTCGGTATTCCATAATCACACAAGTATTTTCAAAGGAGTTTTGAATAAACAACATTGTTTCCCATCCTATAGTTTTATATAAACTACCTTATATTTCTACATAGGGTGGCAAAATAATATCCATATACTTTTGAAAAGGTTTTGTAAACCATTGCCTTAAGAGTAAATCATTTGATCAAAGTAGATGCATATGTATTTAGGTGCAAGCTCAGAAGTAGCTTGCCTTGCTCGGCAAAGTGGACTTGGTCTTGATCTTCAGATTCAACAAACTCTCCTTCCTCGATAAATCCGACAGCGTTCTCGTCTAATTAATAAACAAACAAATACAAACAATCACTAAACTACTCAAGCAATCATCTCAACATAACAATCATAAACATCACAAATAGCTACTGCACACATCAAACAATACAATTTGGTTTCAAATTAATTGAATTAAACATTATTTATTATGTCTAAATTATGGCAGAAACTTGTGGAACATGTTTAATTGCATAACTTGAGTTCTGTTGGTCACAAAAATACAAACTAAATTTCTATAGAAAGCTACTGATGTGTAGAAGACAACCCAATTTGATTTGGATTAATTGGAGTTACCAAACTCCCTACACAATTGTTTGAATCCAGTAACTTAATAATCAAGTTTTAGCTACCAATTAAGTTCTGTTGATCCTAAAATTAAATCCTTTTAGGGGTAACTAAACATGACTAAATGTGATCTAACAAAATTGGTCCTAATTCATTTGGGTTAACCATTAAACATATTTAAATGTTTTAGTGCAGAAGGGTGTTCAAACTTCAACTTTATACTAAACAATTACTACTGCACAAATAATTCTACCAAAATTAGGGAAGCTAATACATGGCAGTACTAAGCTAAAAAATTGGTTTGGAATTATTTGGACTAACAGAGTATCAGAAACAAACAAGTTTAGAATTTAAACCTTCTGTAGTATTTTTAATAATACACTTTTATTATTTATCTAAATAAATTGAATCCACTTGGGTTGGTTAAACATTTTCATAAGCTTTCCAGAACAATTGGATTTGATTTATTTGGATGTCTAGATCTCAAGTTATTGAATTTTGAAGTTAGGTCTAGTACTGATATTACAGAGAAGTTTAAATTCGAAATTAATTGTTCTCTGGATAATGTTGAAAACTATGACAGGTGGGGCCTACGTGTCAGCGACACAGTGCGCGCGTGGAAATTAATAAAACGCTGATGGGTGGGGCCAGCTCATCAGTGGCTAGCTACAGCGAAGCGTTACGCTGCCGTTGGATTTAGATCCAACGGTTCGTGTTCAAAGACAACGGCGACGACCATTTCTGGGCGGCGCGAGGCTCCGACGATGGCGAGGTGCACGGAAACCTCACCTAGAGGGCACGGCAGACGGCGGCGATGAAGCAAATCGACGGCGGAGGCACGGGGAAGGTCGTGGCGCGAGTTGCACTTGCTGGGACGGCGTGTAGCCGCGACGTGTCGAACTTCCACGGCCACGGCAACGGATTCCGGCGAGCTCCTGCGGTCGCGTCTGTGCACGAATCAAAGGGAAACAAGGGCGGGTGAGTGCGGTGTCCATGAGGAAGAGAGTACGGGCCAGAGGGGAGAGAAGGAGAGGGTGTGGCGTCGCGGCCATGGTCGACCTCGACGGCGGCAGTGGCTGCGGCAGGGCACGCCCTCCTGGCGGTGCGCGGCAGGGGGGGCCTGGGCGGCCAGGAAACGGCGAGGAGCGCCATGGCGACACGGCGCTCTGCGTCGGGGTGAGGGAGGGAGGTAGGGGATGACCTTTTTGCAGAAAACCCCCTGCCTCCTCTTTTCTCTGTTTTTTCTTTATTTCTTTTTAGTCCAGAAGCTTTCCTAGGATTTAATTGGAGCACTTAAACAATTTGGAAAAATTTGCAAATATTTGTGGGGCTTCCCATAACATGTAGAAGCTCCACAAAATTTGGCTTTGCAAATAAAATGTTTTGAATCATTTTCTTTCATAGGGTTTTAATTATGGTAATTTGATTCATTTCAATTGTTTTTACTTTTGAATTTTAAAGAAAGGTGTAAAATATTATTTGAGAGAGATAAGTAGTAAGGATGAAATGAGAGTGGTTACTATACCACTCCTCTGAATTTTTGTTTGGAAGAAAGTTTAATTTCTTTGTATGTCACTTGCCACTTCTATTTATTTCTTGTTTCCACTTTTGTTTTTGTATTTCAAATTGTTAATTCAATCAAACAACAACACAAGCAACAAGAAATAATTACCACAAGCAACAAGCATAACAAACACATATAATTTAACAAAAGTTTTTGTTGGCCCACATTTTTGGATAACATTACTGATTATAATTCTGGGATGTTACATTGATGAAGAACGCGATGTTGCTCTCGCACGATCCGCCATCTATCAGCAAAGTTTGAGGCGTTATCAGAGTAGAAGAGTACGGCAACGTAGTTTTAGAGTTGGTGACCTGGTCCTCCGCCTAATCCAAGACAGGAAGGGCTTGCATAAGTTATCCCCGCCATGGGAAGGACCTTTTGTGGTCAGTAAGGTGTTGCTCAATGGATCTTACTACTTGGTGGATGCAGGAGACGGATACAAGAAGAAACGAGGTCGCAAGCGCAAAAGGAAGGTCGACGACCAGTACGACGAAACCAAACGACCTTGGAACATTTAGCAGCTACGTCCTTTTTACACTTAGCAATTTTCAAATTGTAATAAGTACTATATGATTATGAAATAAAAGTCTGTGGTTTGCTCATTCAGTTTTGGGATCATGCCATCTTTTGTCTTTTCTCGCAATCATATATCTGTTGTCATAAAAGTTACCGAAAAATATTTTTGCTCCGCGCTAAGGTTCCAACTTCTTTGACATTTCCGTCTGCCGGCTAAAAAAGCAAACAACCTTTGCACCGCCTAGTATGCATATCTGTCTGTTTGTGTGTGGGTCGCCTAGTAGTATGTCGTTGGCACCAACATGCCGGCTTTGGTCTCTGAGTCTAAACTAATTGGTATTGTACCTGATTGGCTCAGCTAAAGTAACTGTGATGAGGTTCCGCCAACATATGGAACAGCTAAACATGTAAGCGAGATACATATTAAGGCGGGCCACTTAAATAAGCCTATCGCCAAGTGTAGCATCAAAGTTGGCCCAAAGTATTTACATACCAAAATTAGACAAGTTCTTTCGCGTTACAGATTAACGCATCTACTTGCTGCTACTATCGCAGGGGGAAAGCGCCTAAGGAGTCGCCGCCTTGGTGGAGTCTGGCTGGAGGTCTTGGGGGCTGACGCCGGCATCCTTGGGGCTGGCTCCGCCATCCTGGGGGCTGCGCTCGTCAACCGCGGCTTCGCCTTCCCCGCCTCCGGCAACTTCAGGACCCGCCAAGGAGGGATCAGCTACGGCAACGTGTGGATCCGGGTGTTCCTTGTAGAACTTGCGGATGTCCACCATGTTGGCAACCCGGGTTGCGTAGCCCCGAACAGCCCGCAACACATCTTGCATCACGATGGCTTGGTTGTTTTCATCTTCGGTCGGGAAGTACTCGGTGACTTGATGAATATCAGCCTCCGGGTACCACGCCGACGTCAACGCCAACGCCAACTTGGCTCCGTCTCGTGCTGCTGATCGTAGCATGCCGTCATGTTCGGTCGCCGCCTTCTCCAGCAGGTCCAGCAAAGCATCAAAGTTGATGGGATCGCCGTGCTCGCCAGGGTAGAACTTGGCGGCAAACGCTTTGCCCGCGCCGACAATCTGGTTGACTGTTTCGCCAACCTTCAAGATTCGGGCAAGGCGCGGCGTCGTATCCACGTCATCGCCTAAGCTGGCCGGCACTGCATAATGCAAGCAGTTACACATTGCGGTTTGAGACTTAAGAATTCAAGGTATCAAAGCAAGATGAAGGAAAAGAGGCTTACCCAGGACATGCTCGTGGATGGCGTTAACCTTATTCAGATGGTTTTCAAGCGTCGCCTGGGCTAGCTGGACCGCCCTCGAAAGTTGGTCCTGCTGCTCTTTGATGGCTACGTGTTGGTGAACCCCAAGAGGAAGGTTATGATGTAGACAGCAGAAGTTTTCCCTTGAGAAATCTACCCAAGGTTATCAATCCAGTAGGACTTGACGATCTATCGGAAGGTTGTTGATGTTGACTCCCCCTAGCGCTAGGGAGCTTGCACCAACGTGGAATCTGCACAGACACAAACCAGAACTTTGCCCAACACGAAACAGAGAGGTTGTCAATCTCTCCGGTCTTGCAGAAACAAAGAGTTAAACGTATGGTGTGGAAAACAGCAGGAAACACAGCAGTAACAGGAAACAGATGATTGCAGCAGGTTGTGTAAACAGTATGAGGAAATTGGACCAGGGTCCACAGTTCACTAGTGGTGTCTCTCTCAGAACAGATAACTAGCATGTTGGGTAAACAAATTACAGCTGGGCAATTGACAAATAGAGAGGGCATAACAATGCAATACATGCCAAGATGTCTACTATGAAATCTAGTTGGGCATTACAACAAAGTACATAGACCGTTATTCCAACAGCATCTATGCCTAAATAATCCACCTTCAAGGCAGCATCCGCATCCTATTCAGTATTAAGTTGCTAACAACAGATTATTGCATGAAGTAAAGTGTGTAATGTAATCAATACAAGTGCCCTTGGACACTGCACCAATGTTTTATCCCTAGTAGCAACAGCACATCTACCATCTTAGACCTTTCTGTCACTGATCCAGATATCTAGAGACTGAACCCACTATCGAGCATAAATACCCCTCTTGGAGTCACAAGCATCTACTTGGCCAAAGCATCTACTAGCAACGGAGAGCATGCAAGATCAAGAGCACATAGATAAATAACTTGAATAAACATGGTATCAATATTCATCGGATCCCAGCAAACACAACATCTAGCATTACAATAAGATGATCTTGATCATGTTAGGCAGCTCACAAGATCAAAACAATGAGGCACAAGGTAGAGAGACAACCATCTAGCTACTGCTATGGACCCGTAGTCCAGGGGTGGACTACTCACGCATCACTCCGGAGGCAGGCATGGTGATGTAGAACCCTCCGGTGATGATCTCCCCTCCGGCAGGGTGCTGGGAAGAGCTTCAGAACTCCTCCGATCTGAGATTGACGATGACGGTCGCGACGGAACTTTTCGTGGAATATGATCGACCGTAATAGGGTTTTCGCGTCGCGGAGAATATATAGGCGAAGAGGCGGCGTCGGTGGCCGAGGGGGGCCACCACGCCATAGGGGGGCGCGGGCCCACCCTGGCCGGGTGGGCCCGCGCCCTAGTGTGGCGTGGCCCCCTGGTGGGTCTGCTCCGACTCCCTTTGGACTCCGTGATCTCCTCGTGATATTATTGACGATGTCTTTTGTTTCGTCCAATTCCGAGAATATTTCCTTAATAGATTTTCTGAAACCAAAAACAGCAGAAAACAGGGAACTGGCACTGTGGCATCTTGTTAATAGGTTAGTCCCAGAAAATGCATAAAAATGATATGAAGTGTAACCAAAACATGTAGCAATTGATATAATAACAGCATGGAACATCAAAAATTATAGATACGTTTGAGACGTATCACTCTTTGGCATTCTTGTTCACCTGGGAGAGGTTGTTACCCAAGGCTTCAAGTTGCCCCGTCAACATGCTAACCTCGGCGGCATGGGCAAGCTCCCGCTTCTCCAGCTCCTTGGCATGGTCTGCCTTCAGCTTCGACACCAACTCAGCAAGATCTGCAGCTTCGTTCAGCAAAGCTTGCATGTCAGTGGAGTTCTTGAGAATATCTTGCGCAGTGTTTAGTAATTCTACAAATAAAGAGGGAGACGACTAAAGAACTTGTCGGAAGGAAAAATTCAAACTAGGACGAAAAGAAGGCAAAGAAGTTTTGTCACCTTCATCCTTTTTGCGAGCCTCTTCTAAGCTCGCAATCTGGGCGTTCTTCAGCTCGATGTCTTGCCGAAGTTGGCGGCATTCTGCGTTCTTCGTGCCTTGGGCTTGAAAAAGCTCTACGTTGGATGCGAGAGCCGCCTACAACAGAAACACAACAATTGAGATCCAAGTCAAGACCACTCCGCCGGCTAAAAACAACCTTTTTAGTCGCCAAAGTGCTCGGGGGCTACGACTGGGGATTACCTCAAGTTCGTTCTGTAGCAAGTCGGTGAGCTGTTCCATGTGCGAGTGCCAAAACTTGATGCCCTCGCGCATGTTCTTCAATGTCTGGCGGGGATCCTTCGCTCCCGCGGCATAGTCAGGGCTAGATTTGGAGGAGGAGCCGCCATAGCTCTCTCCCATCTCGTCTCCCGCCTCCAGCTTCATAGCCATAAATCAAGCGGCATCATTAGCCGAAGCTTCAACTGTCTTGGAAGTAGTAGGGCCCGCAACGGACTTCTTGCTCGCCACCTTCTCCGCAGCCGCCTATGCGGTACCAGTAGACGTCGTGTACGTTCCCTGGCAAACAACTACGGGAACGCCAACGGCAGGCGTTGTCGGTGCGGTGGCTGGAGAAGACCGTGGCGGCTTGCCCCTACCGGCAGAAATCTTCAGGTTGGCACGAAGCTTGGGCATGGCAGGTTTGCCCCTGTAAGCAGAAAGGTACAAGTTTGTCAGCAGAAATTGTATCAAATGACTAAGTCAGGGAAAGCAAAAGCTTGCCTACCGCTTAAGTGGGATATTTTCCCCAAGGCCTCGTCCTCTGCATCAGCAGAGGTGGCCGCTTTCTTCCTTTTCTCCAGATCCTTGGTGGAGCCGCCTACTTTTCGCTTCTTCGACTTGCTGGCACCGGTGTCGTACCAGTTGGGAGCCAAGTCGGCATCCTCCAAGGTTTGCAGCTGAAAAGGAAAAGGGCAAAACATTAATTCAGTATCCAGTGGACAAGGATGTCAAGTAAAAGACAAGGTAGCTCCGGCTTACCGCTGGGGCTGGGTTATCATGGGTGAACATGGCGACGCCTTCGGCCGCCTTCACCGACAGAGGCTTGACAAGCTCTCTAAGCCGGTACTGCAGCACATCTTGGTCAAGGGTGCTGTTGCCGGCGTCGTCCGCCTTGTACTCGCACATCTTTAGTGGGCGATGGCGGAGTGGCATTATCTTCCTCGACAACCAGAAGATGACGGTGTCAACTCCGTCAAGCAACGGAGCCTTCATCGTCTTCGTCAGAAACTCGATCCGCCTGACAGCAATTCGAAGGTCATCCGACAAGCTGTCGAGTGTCACCTTTGCCGTCCAGCAGGCCTTGTGAGTTGGCGGTCCATTGACGAAAACAGGCATCCCTTGTGTCATGCCAGGTGTCGGGATGTCCTTATAGTAGAAGAAAGTGCTGGTCCAGTGCTTCACCGACTCGATGTATGGGAGCTTTCGATACCAGTAGGGTTGGCGGCAGTTGAAGGTTACACTACCGCAGGTTGCTAGCTGGCCACCTGGTATGGTTTGCCGGCGGCACAAGAAGCAGTACTGGAATAGCTCTATGGATGCAGCTATGCCTAAGTACCCTTCGCATAGCGCTTGGAAGCCGGCTAGCACTAAAATACTATTGGGCGCTATGTTGTGCGGCTGCAACCCATAGAAGTTAAGCACCGCCAAAAAGAAGGCGGAAAGCGGTAATGACATACCGCGGAGGCTGTGCGACGCCAACATGACGCGCTCGCCGTCTTGTGGGTCGGGGACCGTTTCATCGCCTGGAACCCTCCAAGCGCAGTCCGTCTTAGGCGGTATGTAGCCGCCATCTTCCAGCTCCTGCAGATAAGCTGACGTCATGATTGACGGCAGCCAATATCTAGAGCCCAGGTCCGCCGCCTCCTCTTCTTCCTCGGCGTCATCGTCGGCGGCAGCTTCTGCCTCCGCCGTAGCCTCGGTGTTGGTCGCCGTCAGGGATGGAAGGGGAAAGGTAGGTGTGGGCGCTGCTGGTGCCGCCGGAGTTGGAGAAGAAGTTACCCCGCCTGCAGCCGCGGAGGGGACAGAAGGGGTCACCGGTGTAGTGCTTGCAGAAACAGCCGCCGCCGGTGCAGATCCAGATCCAGGCGCGGCCACCGATGCTGCAGCCAGCGCCGCCGCCGCCACCGAAGCCTGCTCAGTGTTGCTCGCCATTTGGCACAGACGCTCCGCTCGAAGTTCGCCGGAGTTGCATACGAGGAGGAGGAGCGCTCGAGAAGGGGAGGTGGCTGCGGTGAATGCGAAGGAGGAGGAGAAGTTCATCCCTATGGTGCGATGGGGTATGTATCCTCCTGCCTTGAGATTCGTGCGTGGGTCTAGCGAAACACGATCTCCGCCACGTGCCCACGATTTGCACGTCGTGGCTGCGGCGTTACTGCCGTCGCCTCGGTTCCCGCGCGTAGTGGGGAGATAATCATGGCGCATGTCTTAGTTCAAACTGTCGTGGACTGCATGACGTCATCCGTCAACATTTGACGGGACCGGTCAAATGACAAGACTGGTGCCGGGAAGATTCCTGACAACGGTCAGGCCGTCTTTCCCATGATGGCGGCAAATCATCCGACTACTCTAGACGGATCGCCGCTTACTTCAACTTTGGAATGCTTCAAGCTCTTCAGCCGCCTACAAGACAAGACAGACGTCGCCGACAAAAGAAGACGGCGCCTGAAGAACTTAAATCCTTCCAGGGGCTAATGTTGGGGATATACCCACTGGGGGTATCACTAACATGGGTAAATCCGGCTAGTCCAGGGTGGGCCGCAGTGGTGGTAAAGACTTTGCCTACCGGGCGGCCCAGATAGCTGACGACCAAGGCAGGCAGATGCCGGCAAGGAGGAGGCCCAAGACCGAAGCCCATGAAGCCACCAAGACCAAGACGGAAGGCGGCAGACTTGCCGGCTAGGTTTAGGACTCTATATGCTTGCCGGATACGTAATCACCTTGTAACCCTAAGTTCGGTCGCCTATATAAGCCGGACCACGGGAAGCCTTTAGGGCATACTCTCATACTTTCACACGTCCCATAGCTCATTGTAACCTGTAACACGGCGATCTGCCTTATAGTGAGTTATAGCAGCACGTAGGGCTCCGCCACCGCCGTGGAGCCTGAAGCTGGGTAAACTGCCGTTTACAATCCCGACCTCGACGACGTCCACCTTCTTGCCCTACGTTCACCCTCGTCTAGCAGGACCCCGTCTCCTATCTCAGATGCCGATACGACGACACATAGGCGAAGAGTGTTGTCGTGCTTGGGCACCAAGATGACGGGTACGGCGCACGGACTCAAACTCTCGCGGATATATCCCATGGCAAGGAGTTCTTGTATTTGCCTCTCAATCTCCTTGGTCTCCTTGAGGTTGGTGCGGTATGGAGCACGATTCGGTAGCGGTGCGCCGGGGACGAGGTCGATGCGATGCTCGATTCCGCGTAGAGGAGGTAGTCCCGGTGGCACTTCTTGAGGAAAAACATCTTCAAAGTCCTTCAAAAGAGACATCAAAGGAAGAGGAAGGTTTGTGAGAGTGTTAGTCATTCAAACTTCACCCTTGCATATGAGCACATAGTGAAGGGTGGATGGGTCCTCTCTCAAATCTCTCATCTCTCTTTTGGTGGCAAATAAGGTAAATTTTGTTGGAGCTCTCTTTGAAGTGTCACTCTCATTTGGCTTGTGGCTCTCACTCACTTTATGGTGGATCTCTCTCTCTCTCCACTCTTCTCACTCGAGGCTTTCTCTTTCTCAACCCTCTCTTGTGCGGTTGGGTGGCGCCTATGGTCATTTGTATGGTTGAATTCATGTTGTGCCCTTGCTAGTGTCTTGGCATTGTCGGCAATAACTTGACTTGGTGTCATGGGACGAAGGACGAAGGACGAAGGTCTTGTCGTTGTTCTTGAAACTATAGTAATTGGCCCTTCCATCATGCATAGCACTCTTGTCATATTGCCAAGGACGTCCAAGAAGTAAGTGACAAACAGACATAGGCACAACGTCACAATCAACGGTATCTTCATAGGCTCCAATCTTGAAGGACACTTGCACCATGTGTTGAATCTTGACGGATCCGGAATCACTCAGACATTGCACATGGTATTGGTGTGGGTGCTTCTTGAACTTCAAGTTGAGCTTATCACAAAGTTCTTTACTCGCTAAGTTGTTGCAACTTCCACCGTCGATTATGACCTTGATGGATTTTCCATTGATTCCCGCTCTTGTTTGAAACAAGTTTCATCTTTGGTCTTCTTCCACTTGGACACTGGTAGTCAATGCTCTTGCCATAACCAATGAAGGATTGTTATCTCCATCACAATATATCTCACTTGATTCTTCTTGCACACTTTGCATTGTGGCGACTTGGTTCAAGGCATGGTATTCATCTTCACTCATAGATTCATATTCTCCCATGTCATTGATAATCATGACTATCTTGTTTGTGCACTCAAAGGATTTGTGTCCGCTTCCTCCACACTTGTAGCACTTCAAGAGACGTGTGCCGGACGAAGATCCTTGAGGTGTATTTGTAGAAGGAGGTGTTTCTTGAAAGGTTGAGGTGCTTGAGTTGTTGATGTAGAAGCTCTTGTAGGTCCTTTTGTGTTGGCTTGAGGAGGAGCTTGTGTAGGTGTATTCGTGGATGATGAGGGCTTGTTGGCGAAGAATGCCTTTGTCTTGAGGTATTTGAGCTCGTCAAGCACGTGACGCTCGGCCTTTGTTGCTTGATGTACTAGCTCAACCGAAGTGACATATGGTTGGAACTCCACAATCTTCTTGATTGGATAGTTGAGGCCATTCATGAAGCGAGCCATGGATTGCTCCTCGGATTCTTCAATGTTGGCTCTCATCATAGAAATTTCCATTTCCTTATAGTACTCATCAACCGACTTCAACCCCTGCTTCAACTCTTGCAACTTCTTGTACAAATCTCTAGTGTAGTGACTTGGCACAAAGCGCTTGTACATTGCTTCTTTCATTGCAACCCAAGTGTTGATTGGTTGTTGGCGGTTTTCCAAGCATGTATCTTAGAGTTGTTCCCACCACAATAGAGCATATTCTTCAAACTCCATTGAAGCTAAGGTAACCATCTTGTTGTCGGAGTAGCGGTGAACTCAGAAGATCTTGTCAACCTTGAGTGCCCATGAGAGGTAGACTTCCGGATCACTTGTGCCAAAGAACTTGGGTATATCAAAGCGAAGATTGTTCAAGTTGTCATAGTCGTCGCGACGGTTTGGAGGTGGGAATGTACGTCCACGTCTCCTTCTATTGAGTCCATCACCATTGTGTTGGCTCGACTCACTATCACTTGATTCGGTGCGGTTGTTGTGGTGACGATCATTCGGATTATTGTGGCGGTTTTGATGCGCATGGCGATGAGGATGCTCTTGTTGAGGAATAGGGTGTTCGTTATTGTTCGCACGGTCATGATTGTGATGGCGTGGTCTTGGAGGATGACGGTGACGACGTCCTTGTTCATCAAAGTCATTCACACCCGGTACGCCATTGTCATTAGCCCATGGGTTATGACGATCGCGTTGTTGCAGTGGTGGTGATAGTATTCATTCATGGTGTCCCCCATTTGGGTGATGATGCTCTTGATGCGCATTGGTATTGTGCGCGCGAGGAGAAGGTGGATGTTCCACGTTATCACGTGGTCGTTCATGAGCGTCGCGCCTTGGTTATCTTGACGATCTTGTTGTGGTTCACCTTGATGAGGACCATGACGCGCATGTCTAGGTTGTATCGATCTTGCTTCTTGTACGTCTTGAACGTGACGAAGAAGAAGAAGAACGACGTTGCGCAAGGTTGTTGAGAGCTTCGGTCACCGTCGCCATTTGCGCGTTGAAGTTTGCTTGTTGTTCTTGAAGACTACGCTCATAGCGGCCTAGGCCATCACGAGGAAGGTGCCAAAGACCAACGAACTCTTCATGTGTTACGTAGCCATGATCACCATGAATTCCTCCATTGATATCATGGTCCGAGCTCGAGCTTCCGTTTCTACTTCCCCTAAACATGATTTCAAGAACAAGTGAAATGTGTGGAAATGGAAGAACCAAGAGAAACTATATCCCAATAATAAAGTGGCTTGAAGGAAGAGAATCCGGTTCTTACACCCAACGCACACACTTATGAGGATGGGTAGGTATGAAGTGGCAAAAGAAACAAGCTAACCCGACGAAAATTATATTGTCAAAGGTAGAGAAAATCCACAATGACCAAATTACCAAAGAAACACCAACCAGACAAATGATGAAGAAACACACACAAAAGCGAATGATGGGGTTGGGCGACCAAAGGGCGAGCACTCGAAGATATGCAACTTATCGAAGACTACGTGCTCAAATGTCACACCAACACACGAAGGACACTAGCTCAATTGCCTTTGGGTGGGCAACGGATTTGCACAAGTGTTAACTTCTCACACTCACTTTGGCGGTCTAAGCTTTGTCGCAAGCTACAAAGGATGATACTTGGCACTACTTGATTCTTTTTCTTTTCTCTTTTTTTTGATTTTTGCTTTTTGACGATGATTACTTCAACTTTTGCTAGTACCAAGACCACTACACGATACACACTCACCAATACTTGAAGACAATCACTTGAGTCAACACAAGTGCAATGCCTCGCAATATCAAAGAGCTAGTCCGGTAGGTCAAGGTACGCGAAAGGAAGAAAGGCTCATAACGGGTTACAATGACGGGGACATGTAGAGTCCTTGGTGTCGTCGTCGCTTGGCGTTGATGAAGGTGCTGCGGAAGCTTGTCGATGTCGAAGACGTAGGGCACCCAGCAAAGGACTCAAACAACAAAGAGGAAATGCCAAAACGAAACAAGGAAAAAGAAAAAAAAATCAGCCCTGGCGGTAGTACCGCTCCTGCCCCGGTAGTACCTCTGCTCCCGTCGTGGCAGTAGTACCGCTAAACCCTGGCGGTAGTACCACTGGTCAGATTTCTGGTGTTCTTGGTCGCGATTTGGGCGGAAATTGGGCTCGAAAATTTCTCGATTTCGTGGGAAATTGGCAAAATTGAGGCTTAGGAACGCAAAATTGAGATTTAATTAATTTCGAATTTTTGAAAGGTTGTTTTCCTAAATGGGCCTTAGAAAAAAAGGAGGAAAAATCCCCAAAAAGAAAAAAAAGGAGGAAAAATTGGGGGAGGGCCGACCGGCCTAGGTGGGCCACATGGGCCCACCTAGGGCCGGCGCACCATGAGGGGGCAGGCTGGTGTGGGGTTTAGTCCCACACCGCCCAGCCAGCAAGGCTGGCAGCCTCCCTCCACCTATATAAGGAGGTGCCCCCTTGCCTTTGAAAAACACCATAAATTTCTCTCTCTCTCTCTCACCTTGAGCGTGACTCCGCAATTGGGGTAGCGCTTGGGTTGAGGTTTTCTTCACCATACGCACACCGCCGTGCTACTGGTCTTCCGGTCCAAGTCTTCCGCTGCTCGTCCCTGGATCGGAGCCCGGAGGTCGTCATCTCCACCGTATGTGTGTGACTCCCTGCGAGGCACCACACTCGGGGTGCTAGGAGGTGTCCGCCTCTACCACCATGAGGTCGGCGTCGCCATCGTCATCACCGTCTTCGTTTCGCCAAGATCTTCGCGACCTCGAGGTCGGCTACGTCGTCTTCATCACGCGTCGTCATCGAAACAGATCTTTTGATCGTCGACGCTTACGGCCTACAAGTGTATGTATACCGTCTTCTACTATATAGTATAGATCCTGGCGAGTATAAGGTTATCGTTGTTAGGAATTTTTTTGTTTTCTGCCTACGATCCCCTTCACTCCTCCACAAGGGGAGGCCTTGATTCATCTCCACAAGGGGAGGCCTTGATTCATCTCACTAGGAGGCAACACCAACATGGGTGGAAAAGGAGCATAGGTCAACTTAAGTCTAAGCTCAGTCTAACCCTAACCCTAGGCAGAGAAGAGGTATTTATAGTCTAGTGGACGAAGGGGTTGACGGTAATACGTGGTAGACACCCGGCAAGTACCGTCGTGGATCCAGTAGCGTTTTGGGGCTTCCCGGCAGCTTGGGTGGTACCCCCAGCGGTACTACCGGACCTGGTGGTAGTACCGCTGCCTGGAGCTTCTGCTGCTTCAGCGGCGTCGTCAGGTGCTTGGCGGTAGTACCGCTGTTCTGCTGCGTCTTCCTCTTCTTGTCTCGTCTCTTGGTCATCTTCAACACTTTCTTGGAGATCTTCATGAGGGTTGTTCCTGAGTATGCACAAGGTACCCGAATGAAGTAGCAAACCATTCAAGAGAGTGTCGAGATCACACATAGATATGAGCGAATTCACCTTATCATGGAGAGGTTTGACTCTAGCTATAGTCATTGGGCCACTTGGCGTGTCATGTGTTGGGCACACTACATCAAGACCCAGGGGTGATTTAAGGTTCGTACTCGTGCAGAGAAGAGGAACAGGTCAGGAAACCAAACGGGCCGAAAAGAGCAGAAACGCCACGTTCGTGTGGGCTGTGGGCAACCAAACCCTATATGAAGAGAGAACTGCCATATGTGCATGTGATCGAGAAGGCAACTTGGTCGTGGCCCTGCTCGCGAATATTATGGAACGGCGATTGTCTCTGATGATTCAACTGCTGCCACAGTTACAATTTACTCAACTGCCGCTACATACAGGGCCGTCCGTGGGCCGAGGCAAGAAGGGCGACGCTCCAGGGCCCAGAGAAATGGGGGGCCGAAACCCGTATATCCACCGGAAAAAAACTAATAGTCAAAGGGCCCAAAGTCTAGATGGACAAGAAGCAGTAAAAGAAAAGGCCCAACCTGCCAATACGGGGACGTGAGAACACACTTGCAGGCCTAATTACTCCATCCAGCCGGCCGCCGTCGTTTCTTTCCTCTCCCCTATCGTTTTTTCAATCTCCATTGACTGCTCCTTCCAAGTTCCAAAGTACACGGCAAACCAGGCAAATCAATGGGGCTTTGCTGTTGGGGCGACGATTGCTTTGATTCAGTCATTTCTCCACTCTCCATGGATTTCTCCCCTCTCCATGGATTTCTCCCCTCTACAAGTACTCCCATGTCGGCCAACAGCAGTCGATGCACAAGCTAGAGCCTACAGCCTGCTAGGTAAATACCTCAAGGGCTCAAAGATTTCATGTAATTTTCGAATCATTTTCTCCCTTTGATCTTAATCTTTGAATGGTTTGCTTATTTTTGGATTTCTCATCTCTCTTCTGTACATGCTGCTGTTTTGGAGGAGAAAAGTAATTGAGAACAGAACCAGGACCAGACGATAGTTGAATCCAAGATGTTTGGTTAATTTCTGCTACATTACTGCAATGTGTTGTATTGAGAATAATATGTTTCATGATGTCAATTTTCATACTATAATTGATGATTTTGCATCAAAGAATGCTCGAAGAAGTCATTTCTTATGATTATGTGTCAATATTGTGCTCTTCTTTGAGAGAAGAAAAACAGGAGAGGGCCTTCAGAAGATGAATGTAAGAGACTTGGAGAGAAACAGAATGCTCTTCTTTTTACCGTTGTTGAAGTGTTTCTGCTCAAGACTTGCTGTTTTTTTTTTTTCTGTTTTTCAGTCGGATGGTCAAGTCAGCCGAAATTTTGTACTATGTATTTGTATAAGTGAAAATTTCATGTTCACCTGCTAGTCCCATTTTTTGGGTTCGCCCCCGGCCCCTGAAAAGTCAGGACCGGCCCTGGCTACATATAATCCACCGGTGTACTACTATTTCAGAAAGGGAAGCCGAGTGTTGTAGTATGTGGTGGCCGAGCTAGACTGAAGGTGGAATGGCCATGCAACTGTACCAATCAGTGTGCTTCTCGTCTCCTTCTTCTGTGTGATTGGGTCAATGGGTCTCTACCAGTTTGCTACAACCACATCACCACTGTCGACGTGATGCCTCATATTTCTTGACCAGTTTCCTCAAGACTTCGTACCTACATTTTCTATTCCACACAATTATCAGGAAATTCTGTTTATTACAATTTATTACACATTGGTTTCCAAGAAGCACATTTGACACGGGCACTCGCGCGATCTTTATTAGCCAGGCCCATCGCCAAGACTAAACAGAACAGGTTGGGCTCTAACAGATTCGACCCAATATTGTTGGGCCGTCGTGTGGGCATAAAATGTAGCGAGTGATTATGTTAGACTAATATGGAATTCTTCTTGTTCAAAAAATATGGAATTCTTCATAAAAAGGTCGGTCGTGTGTCTGAGAACTTGCCTGTGGCAAGATGGTTAGAAGGATGGTTGTACCCCTAACCCATCAGAGTTCAAATCCTAGATTTGACATTGGTGTTTCTCATTCAGACGGATTATTCTTTAATGAGAGGCGACGTTTATGTCGACAGCGAGACGACTGTGGTGACTTCGTCAATCTCAAGACCCAACCGCCGGCTCAGTCTTTCGGAGGTGCTCATAAGAATAGGGTGTGCGTGTGTGCGTTCATAGGGATGAGTGTGTGCACGTGTATGTGAGCGTCTGCGTTGTATTGTACTTCGCAAAAAAAAAGGTCGGTCGTGTGTCTGCTACGGGCATCTGGACCTCAAGTACGACGCTCGCACCGTCCGTGACGTTGATAAAAAAAGGGTTTTCTCTTGATTAGAACATAATGATGTGGAACGTTGATTAGTTCATATATACTTGATCATAGCATGTTGAAATTATTAAGCTTCAAAAGTCCTTCCCAGTTCAAAAGAAAAAGCAAAAGAATGAACACGCTTCAAGTATATATGGAGAGGAGAGGAACGAGAGTTTTTAGGAATGTCGCCTTGTTGCCGAAGGCGGTGGCTCATCTCGCATGGGAGGAGATTCAGATGCGGGCATATATCCCATACGCAAGACCCAGGAGATGTACTCAGATGTTTAGCGGTGGTTCTAGCATGCGCCTAAAACAAAAACTCTGTAATTAATACTCTACTATCTAATCGGATGAGAACGACTGACTTTTTACCCTAAAAAAAACATGCTTCAAGTGTAGTGTCAGAGTAGTGTTTCCCTCAAGCTCAAACGCATTGACAATTCTTCATTGCTCTGTGCAGAAGCGATTGATAATGATCCATTCCTCTAATTCTCATCGCCGAGCTCATCTTTTAACTTTGCTTCTGGTTTGCACAGTGACGTGGGTTGGTCCGATTTTCATGGATTTGTGCGGAGGGAAAGATGAACACGAAGAACACGTGATGAACGAAGAACACAAAAGAGGGGAAATCAACACACAAGGGTAAATAGCAAGTAGCAACCCGGCAAGACTCGATTGGTAACAAATCCCCGTGGGCAACCCCCAATCCTCCTCTCCTAAACACACCTTACTCTTAGAATTGTTTGTCCAATTGGTCAATCCAACCAATCCAATCTAGCCACTCACAGAGGGAAGATTAGCAAGTAATCGTAACTACAAGCGGAGCCTTGGTATCCACGCAGTGATCTTCTCCTCAGAAGGAGGGCTTGGTTCATCTCCACATGTGGAGGCCTTGATTCATCTCCATAGGAGGAAAAAGACACTTTGAGAAGAAGGAGCAAGGCTCTAATTTAGTTCTCAAATCTTAGTCTAACCCTAGATCTGGAGGGGAAGGGTCTATTTATAGTCTAAGTCACGAGATAGGCGAAAAGGTGGGAGATACAAGGCCACGTGGGCCCGTCAAGCGCGTAGGCTGAAGTCTTCAGTGAAACCGGCCTGGAGGCCGGCCGAGGCTGGCGTGGAGGCCGGCCTGGGGGCCGGCTGGAGTCGTGCTGAGGCCGGCCTGGAGGCCGGCTGCCTCGGGCTGGGGCCCAGCCCTGGGTCCGGCCTAGGCCGGCTAGAGGGCTGGTCGCGTCGGGAGGTAGGCCGGCCCGTGGCCCGGCCTAGGCCGGCCTGGAGGCCGGTTGGCTCTGGAGGCAGCCCGGCCTGGGGGCCGGCTGGCCTGTTTCCACTTCTTTTTCTCCTTCGTCTTGCGACGTCTCTTGGCCATCTTCATCACTTCCTTGGAGATCTTCATAGGGGTCTTCAAGTCCATCATAGCTGAGCACACACAATGTATCGGAATGAAGTAGCAAGCCATTCAAGGAGTGTCAAGGTCACACATAGATAGGAGCGAATTCACCTTATCATGGAGAGCTTTGACTCTTGCTCTTGTCATTGGGCCATTTGGTGATGTTGGTGTTGTGTGCCTGGTTGCACTACATCATCTCCCCCCCCCCCCCTTGGAAAAGAGTCGTCCTCGACTCTTCGTCCTCATCATCACTTGGGTTCCGGTAAGGCGAGATGTCGGCGACGTTGAAGGTGTCATGGACGCCGTACTTGGACTTTGGTATGTCGATCTTGTATGCATTGTCGTTGATGCGCTTGAGAACCTTGAAAGGGCCATCTCCTCTTGGCGCGAGCTTAGACTTTCTCTCATCGGGGAAGCGGTCTTTGCGTAGATGTAGCCAAACAAGGTCTCCTTCTTCAAAGATCATGGGGCGCTTGTTCTTGTTCATCTTCGTAGCATGGTCTTCGTTGTGCTTCTCAAGCGTGGCCCTTGTGTCTTCATGTAGTTTCTTCATGTAGCGGCACGCTTGTCGAAGTCCATGTTGACTTGCTCACGGAGTGGAAGTGGTAGCATGTCTAGCGCGGTGTAGGGGTTGGAGCCATAGACGACCTCGAAGGGTGTTCTCTTTGTTGCGCGATGTAGTGCTCGATTGTAGGCGAACTCGGCGTGTGGGATGCACTCTTCCCAATTCTTCAAGTTAGGCTTGATCAACACACGAAGGAGTGTGGATAGGCTTCGGTTCACCACTTCGGTTTGGCCATCGGTTTGAGGGTGGTATGCGGTGGAGAATAGTTGCTTGATTCCCATCTTGGCCATCAAAGTCTTCCAAAAATAGCTCACGAACTTGACGTCACGATCCGACACAATGGTCTTGGGCACTCCATGAAGACGGACGATTTCCCTGAAAAACAAAGTAGCAATGTGTGAAGCATCGTCGCTCTTGTTGCAAGGTATAAAGTGTGCCATTTTAGAGAAGCGATCAATGACGACAAAGATGGAATCCTTGTTTGTTTTAGTGCGTGGGAGTCCTAAGACAAAATCCATAGCAATGTCGGACCATGGGTGATGTGGAATAGGCAAAGGTGTGTATAACCATGAGAGTTTAGAGTAGACTTAGCTTTGAGACATGTTGAACATCGTCGCACCAAGCGGTTCACATCCGGTACATCCTTGGCCAATAGTAGTTTGTGGAGAGCATGGCAAAGGTCTTGTCACGTCCAAAGTGTCCCATTAAGATGCCTCCATGCGATTCCTTCAAAAGGACCAAACGAAGCGAAGACTCGGGTATACATAGTTTGTTAGCCTTAAACAAGAAACCTTGTGCAAATAGAAATCACCAATTCCTTTGTGCTCCGAACATTGAGCGAAAATGTCTCCAAAGAAAGCATCGGTAGCATACAACTCTTTATCTCATCCAAACCCAAGACACTAATGTCAAGACGTGTAAGTAGGTTGGCCTTGCGGGATAGAGCATCCGCGACCACATTGTCTTTACCTTTCTTGTATTTGATTACAAAGTGAAAGACTCAATGAACTCAACCCACTTAGCATGTCTTTTGTTCAAATTTGTTTGACTTTTCAAATATTTCAAGGATTCATGGTCGGAATGAATGACAAATTCCTTAGGACGAAGGTAATGTTGCCACACATCCAAAACACGAACCAAAGCAAATAACTCTTTGTCATAAATGGGGTAATTCAAGCGAGCTCCATCTAGTTTCTCACTATGGTATGCGATGGGTCTACCATTTTGCATAAGCACTCCACCAATGCCCAATCCACTTGCATCGCATTCAATCTCAAATGTCTTAGAGAAATCCGGAAGGGCAAGGAGTGGTGCTTCGGTTAATAACCGTTTGAGCTCATTGAAAGCAAAATCATGTGCATTGCCCCAAATGAAAGGTACATTTTCTTTGTAAGTTCATGGAGGGGGCAAGCAATTGTGGAAAAATCCTTGATGAAACGGCGGTAAAATCCGGCAAAACCAAGAAAACGTCTCAACTCCTCAAGTGACATCGGAAAAGGCCAAGTCCGAATTGCTTGTATCTTTGCTTCATCGACTTCGACTCCATCCGAAGAAACAACAAAACCCAAGAAAACAAGTTTGTTGGTGGCAAAAGTGCACTTAGAAAGATTTGCATAAAGCTTTTCATTGCGAAGAACCAACAAAACTTGAGCAACATGAGAAGTGTGCTCTTCCAAAGACTTGCTATAGATAAGGATGTCGTCAAAGTATACCACAACAAATTTCCAATGAAAGGACGCAAAACATGATTCATGAGACGCATAAAAGTAGAAGGTGCATTGGAAAGACCAAATGGCATGACGAGCCACTCATAAAGACCAAGCTTAGTTTTAAATGCGGTCTTCCATTCATCACCTTCACACATCTTATTTGGTGATATCCACTTTTAAGATCAATTTTGGAGAATATAGCGGAACCACAAAGCTCATCGAGCATATCATCAAGTCGAGGGATAGGATGGCGATACCGAACGGTGATGGCGTTGATGGGGCGACAATCCATGCAAAGGCGAAGAGTGTTGTCGTGCTTGGGTACCAAGATGACGGGCACGGCGCACGGACTCAAGCTCTCGCGGATATGTCCCATGGCAAGAAGTTCTTGTATTTGCCGCTCGATCTCCTTTGTCTCTCGGGGTTGGTGCGGTAAGGAGCGCGGTTTGGTAGCGGTGCGCCGGGAACAAGGTCGATGCGGTGCTCGATTCCGCGTAGAGGAGGTAGTCCCGGTGGCACATCTTGAGGGAAACATCTTCAAAGTCCTTCAAAAGAGACAACAAAGAAGGAGGAAGGTTTGTGAAAGTGTTAGTCATAGAAACTTCACCCTTGCATATGAGCACATAGTGGAGGGTGGATGGGTTCTCTCTCAACTCCCTCATCTCTCTTTGTGGCAAATAGTGTAAGTTTTGTGGGAACTCTCTTTGAAGTGTCACACTCATTTGGCTTGTGGCTCTCACTCACTTTATGGTGGGTCTCTCGCTCACCACTCATCTCACTAGAACGATCTTGTTGTGCCCTTGCAATAGTCTTGGCGTTGTCGGCGATGACTTGACTTGGTGTCATGGGACGAAGGACGAAGGTCTTGTCGTTGTTCTTGAAGCTATAGTAGTTTGTCCTTCCATCATGCATAGCACCCTTGTCAAATTGCCATGGACGCCCAAGGAGTAAGTGACAAACGTTCATAGGCACAACATCACAATCAACCGTATCTTCATAGGCTCCAATCTTGAAGGACACTTGCACCATGTGTTGAATCTTGACGGCTCCGGTATCACTCAACCATTGCACATGGTAAGGATGTGGGTGCTTCTTGAACTTCAAGTTGAGCTTATCACAAAGTTCTTTGCTCGCTAGGTTGTGGCAACTTCCACCATCTATGATGACCTTGATGGACTTTCCATTGATTCCCGCTCTGTGTGAAACAAGTTGCATCTTTGGTCTTCTTCTACTTGAACATTGGTGGTTAGAGCTCTTGCCACAACCAAGGAAGGGTTGTTGTCGCCATCACAATATATCTCACTTTCTTCTTCTTGAGCACTTTGCATTGTGGCGACCTTGTTCAAAGCATTGTACTCATCTTCACTCATAGATTCATACTCTCCCATGTCATTGATGATCATGACCTTCTTGTTGGTGCACTCAAAAGATTTGTGCCCTTGTCCGCCGCACTTGTAGCATTGCAAAGTCTTGTGCCGGACGAAGATCCTTGAGGCGCCTTGGAGGGAGGTACTTTCTTGAAAGGTTGAGGCGCTTGAGGTGTCGATGTAGAGACTCTTGGAGGACCTCGAGTGTTCGCTTGAGGAAGAGCTTGTGAAGGTGTAGGAGTTGACGAAGAAGGCTTGTTGGCGTAGAATGCCTTTGTCTTGAGGTATTTGAGCTCTTCAAGCACGTGGCGCTCGGCCTTGGAAGCTTGATGTACTAGCTCAACCAAAGAGGCATATGGTTGGAACTCCACGATCTTCTTGATTGGATAGTTGAGGCCATTCATGAAACGAGCCATGGATTGCTCTTCGTACTCGTTGACATTGGCTCTCATCATGGAGATTTCCATCCTTGTAGTACTCGTCAACCGACTTCAAACCTTGCTTCAACTCTTGCAACTTCTTGTATAAGTCTCTAGTGTAATGGCTTGGCACGAAGCGCTTGTACATTGTTTCTTTCATTTCAACCCAAGTGTCAATTGGTTGTTGGTGGTTAGCGACGCGAGCATCTTGTAGTTGTTCCCACCACAAGAGGGCATACTCTTCAAACTCCATCGAGGCTAAGGCAACCTTCTTGTTGTCGGAGAAGCGTTGCACACGGAAGATCTTGTCAACCTTGAGTACCCATGAGAAGTAAGCTTCCGGATCACTTGTGCCGTAGAACTTGGGTATGTCAAAGCGGACGTTGGTCAAGTCATCATAGTCGTCACGATGGCCACCACGTGGGAATGCACGTCCACGTCTCCTTCGATTGAGTCCATCACCATTGTGTTGGCTTGACTCGTTATCACTTGACTCGGAACGTTGGTGTTGTGACGATCATGTGGAAGCTCTTGACGAGGCGCATGTTGAGGAGGTAGCTCTTGTTGAGGAACGGGTTGTCGTTATTGTTCGCATTGTGATTTTGATGACGTGGCCTTGGAGGATGACGGGGTGACGTCCTTGTTCACCAAAGTCATTCGCACCCGGAACGCCATTGTCATTAGCCAATGGGTCATGACGATCACGTTGTTGCGGTGGTGGTGATGGTATGCGTTCGTGACGTTCATCATTTTGGTGAGGTTGTTCTTGATGCGCATTGGCATTGTTCGCGTGAAGATCATGTGGTTGTTCAACGTAGGAGGAGGTCGTTCATGGGCGTCGCGCCTTGGATCATGTTGACGTTCTTGTCGAGGTTCATGACGTCCATGACGTGCTTGTGTCGACCTTGAGGTGCTTCTTGTACGGCTTGAGTGTGAAGAAGCTCGTTGTCGCGCAAGGTTGTTGATAGCTTCGGTCAACCGCTCCATATTTGCTTCTTGAGCATGCATGCGGTCGTTGAAGGTGTTGTCTTGATTTTGAAGACGGCGCTCGTAGCGTCCTAGGTTATCACGAAGAAGTGTCGCATGCCAACAAGCTCCGATTGTGTGACATAGCCATGATCACCGCGAACTCCACCATGGATTTCCTCTCCGAGCTTGAGCTTCCGTTTGTACTTCCCCTAAACATTTTCTCAAGATCAAGTGAGATATGTGGTAAGAAAAACCAAGACAAACTATATCCCAAGTATAATGTGGCTTGAGAGGAGAGTATCCGGTTCTAACACCCAACACACACACTTATGAGGATAGGAAGGTATGAAGTGGCAAACGAAACAAGCAAACCCGCGACAAGTATATTGTCAAAGGTAGAGAAAATCCACAATGATCAAATTACCAAAGAAACTCCAACCACAAAGATGAAGAAACACACACAAAAGCGAATGATGGGGTTGGGCGACCAAAGGGCGAGCACTCGAAGATAGACAACCTAACGAAGACTACGTGCTCAAATGTCACCCAACACAAGAAGGACGCTAGCTCAATTGCTTTTTGTGGGCAACGGATTTGCACAAGAGTTACACTCACACTCACTTTGGCGGTCTTAGCTTTGTCGCAACCTACAAGAGATGATACTTGGCACCACTTGATTCTTTTCTTTTCTCTTTTTTTTTTTGATTTTTGCTTTTTGACGATGATTCCTTCTCTTTTGCTAGTGCCAAGCTCTCTAACGATACACACTCGCCAATACTTGAAGACAAACACTCAACACGTGCAATGCCTCGCAATATCACCGAGCTAGTCCAATAGGTTCAAGTTGCGCGAAAGGAAGAAGGGTTCACAACGGATTCCGATGACGGGGAAAGTCGAGTCCTTGGTGTCGTCTTTGCTTGGCGTTGATGACGCGTTGTTGCGGAAGCTTGTCGATGTTGTAGACGTTGCACACACCGGAAAAGGACTCAAACACAAAGGAGAATTGCCAAAACGAACCGAGGAAAAAGAGGAAAAGAAAAAAATTCTGTGAAACCGGCCTGGGGGCCGGCTTGGGCCGGCTGGGGGCCGGCGCGTCGGGATGGGGTCCGGCCTCTGGCCCGGCCTGGGCCGCTGTGGGGCCGGCCTGACTGGATCTCGAAAATCCGCAAATTTCGGGCGGAAAAACGACGCGAAAATCCTCGATTTCGTGGGAAATTGGCAAAATTAAGGCTAGGGAACGCAAACAAGGGTGGAGGGGGTCCTAAAGCAACAGATCCATGGATCAAAACTACCAAAAACTCATCACGAATCGACAGATCGGCTCGAATCAAAGGCAAGGCTATTTTTGGTGGAAATTTTCGAATTTCTCAAAAACGAAGAAAAATTTGGTGGATTTTGGTGAAACACAAATCAAATCCGTGTCAACCTAGAGCTCTGATACCATATGATGTGGTTGGTCCCGATTTTCACGGATTTGTGCGGAGGGAAAGATGAACACGAAGAACACGTGATGAACGAAGAACACAAAAGAGGGGAAATCAACACACAAGGGTAAATAGCAAGTAGCAACCCGGCAAGACTCGATTGGTAACAAATCCCCGTGGGCAGCCCCCAATCCTCCTCTCCCAAGCACACCTTACTCTTAGATTGTTTGTCCAATTGGTCAATCCAACCAATCCAATCTAGCCACTCACAGAGGGAAGATTAGCAAGTAATCGCAACTACAAGCGGAGCCTTGGTATCCACGCAGGGATCTTCTCCTCAAGAGGAGGCCTTGGTTCATCTCCACATGTGGAGGCCTTGATTCATCTCCATAGGAGGAAAGAGACACTTTGAGAAGAAGGAGCAAGGCTCTACTTTAGTTCTCAAATCTTAGTCTAACCCTAGATCTGGAGGGGAAGGGTCTATTTATAGTCTAAGTCACGAGATAGGCGAAAAGGTGGGAGATACAAGGCCACGTGGGCCCGTCAAGCGCGCAGGCTGAAGTCTTCAGTGAAACCGGCGTGGAGGCCGGCCGAGGCTGGCGTGGAGGCCGGCCTGGGGGCCGGCTGGAGTCGTGATGAGGCCGGCCTGGAGGCCGGCTGCCTCGGGCTGGGGCCCAGCCCTGGGTCCGGCCTAGGCCGGCTGGAGGGCTGGTCGCGTCGGGAGGTAGGCCGGCCTGGAGGCCGGTTGGCTCTGGAGGCAGCCCGGCCTGGGGGCCGGCTGGCCTGTTTCCACTTCTTCTTCTCCTTCGTCTTGCGACGTCTCTTGGCCATCTTCATCACTTCCTTGGAGATCTTCATAGGGGTCTTCAAGTCCATCATAGCTGAGCACACACAATGTATCGGAATGAAGTAGCAAGCCATTCAAGGGAGTGTCAAGGTCACACATAGATATGAGCGAATTCACCTTATCATGGAGAGCTTTGACTCTTGCTCTTGTCATTGGGCCATTTGGTGATGTTGGTGTTGTGTGACTGGGTTGCACTACATCACACATGCTATTACAGCAGGCCTAAAATCCGGATATCTAGCAAGGGCATTGCTTTCCTACGTTTGAAACTTACCCATCTCACTTGATGACCTACACCAGTTTCTTGGTTGAAAATAAATGACGCACACCGCCTACTGAGGTGACTGGGATTGATTACCCACCGCCTGCTTTGTCACCCACACAATTAGCATTGCAAATGGCGGCATCATTTTTAATGCAGTCTTGGTAGCATGACGGTGACAAGGCAATGTAGGTGGCCAGTCACTGGAACTTCCTTGAGAATCCTGGTTCATGCAGGCATGTCTCTATTCTACGTTCATTCCAGAATCTAAAAGGGTGTACATGATGTCTCTTTTTGTAGTGCAAAGGATTGAAATAATAGCCAGTTCGTTCTGGATTGGAAAAGAACAAATTCCACACCACAGCATCCACACGTTTCGATTCAGGTTGAAAATGGAACGAAAATTAACTAGCTGCATGCTTGCTTTTGCTAGTTTGGGACATGAAACCTTATGAACTTCATGAGCAATTTTTTCCTGAAGCAACAGGTCTTTTGAGCTCATGTTTCATGAGCTAGACGATAAACAAGCGCTAGTGATCTTCATATCTTAGATCTTTATAGCTTATTACAATCTCGCATAAAGCGCACATCTTTTGTGTCAGTAATTCCTATTTACAATTTCTGACATTCTCGCGGTGTATGCAGAAGCTCAACGCCGTGTTCGCTCCAAAACTGCAACTTTTAACCAACCAAGCAGCGGTGCACTTCACCGTGTGATCTCGTCGGTGTTGGCGCCGGCGACCGGCTGGCCTGAGCGCCCTGGCAAACGTAGGGTGCTCGCCGCGCTGAAGGACGCCGACCTACGTGCCCCGATGCCGGCCATCTCCAACGCTTCCCACAACTTGAGCACCCGACTGATCTTCGCTAGGCCCATCTCCCCTTGGCGCGCACTGTTGGATGCTGGTGCTCGTAGGGAGTCGACGTCCGGGCACTCCCGCCTCGGGAGCGCCACCATGGACGCGGCGCGCCTGACAGCACGCTCCGCCGACAGGTCGTGACCGGCCTCATCGGCGCCAGAGCCATCAGCAGGCACGCCAGGGTTTTCTGCGGGGTCGCCGCCGAGCGCTGCGGCATTGCAGGAGGCGAGCTTGACGGGGGCGCGGCAGAGCGGGCAGTTGACGTGGGCGCGTAGCCAGGTGTCGATGCAGCCGCGGTGGAACGCGTGGGCGCACCGCGGCAGCAGGCGCAGCGTCTCCCCGTCTTGGAACTCGGCGAGGCACACCGCGCATCCGCCGTCGGCGCCGAGCCCCGCGGCGCGGCACTTCTCGGCGTCGTAGACCAGCGCGGTGATGGCCGCGATGGCGCGCTCGTCGAGCCCCACGGTGCGTATGTACCACACGTGGTGCATCCCGTCGCCGTCGTCCTCCGAGTCCCTCTCCGCCGTCGCCGGGACTAGAGCTACCGGGCCCCTCTCCTCGTCGACGACGTGGTGGTTCAGCGGCGTCCCATGCTGCAGCGTGGCGCTCTGGCGCACGCGCCGGCGCCACCGCACGACGTGGCAGGCGAGCAGGATGAGGAGGAGGAGCACGGAGACGGCGAGGACGGACGCGGAGAGCGCGATGAGCGGGGTGGGGAGGCGCGCGGACCGGAGGTGCAGGGTGGCGGTATGGGAGGGCGGCGGCGGCGCGCAGAGGCGGTGGTAGGCGCAGGCCTCGGAGCAGCGGGCGGCGCAGGCGATCGGGTCGGGAGGCAACGGGACGGCGACGCCGCCGGTCTGGTTTCGCACCGAGGCCGGCTTGGGTTTCGGTGGCTTGGGCTTCGGAGGCTTTGGCTTCGGCCGCGGCCGTGGCGGCGGCAGGGGATGGTTCTCCGGCAGCGGAGGCATGGGAGGTCGGTGTGGGCTCTTGGACGCCACAGAGGATGGCGAGCGGCTGCGGTTGCGCTCCGGTTGCTTTTAAGCGTGTGAACTGCGGACCGGGCGTGTGGTTGAAGCTGCAGCTCGCGAGTCTCCGGCGTACGCAAGTAGCAAGTCCTGCTCTACTGTACTGGGGGAGCTTGCCGTCGAAGGATGACCGGCCGGTTCAAAGCAGGCGTTATATTACATCTTGATGGATCTTACAGAGATCTGTCGGTCACAAAAGAAAAGAAAACCACCTAGTTTCTCTTTCATGCATCCACGTCACTGACCACTCACAGTCACTAGTCGTGCGGGACCGATCAGCTGCACCATTGAGTTTGAAGCTTCAGGCCGACGGTACACTGTCCAAGTAATAGCAACATGCTAGCTGCTCCCTCCATTTTAAATAATGTAAATGTTTTAGATGTTTCATATGTTAAAACGAATGAATATACATACTAAAACGTGTCTAGATACATTTGTATACATGTGAATATAAATAAAGACTAAAACATCTTATATTTAAAAATGGAGTGAGTAGTAGATAATAATAGCATCTCTAACAGATCCTAGAAAAAAATCAAAACGGGAAAATAACAGCTATATTTTGCAGTTTTGGAAAAAAAAACATATCCGATCTCGTAAGAATTGATATATTTCCAGCTCCCCCGTATCCTCCGCGTAGGCGATATAGCCAGTTTCTGGGAAAATGTTTCCACCTCCCCCAAAACGAGGAAATGGTTGGCGGGAGGGAAGTTTCAGCACCAACCGCTCTCGTCGATGCCAGCGCCATTGGCTCCGCTGCCTCCCGAACTTGATTCCGGCCAAATAAATTTCAATTTCAGGTAGATAGGGTCAATCTCAACCGATTACAGCCAGTTCCGGGTGATTTCGATGAGCGTAGGCGGAGATCACGACGACCGCCATGGTCAAGGCGGAGCTCCCTTGGCCCACGACATCCCATGGCTCGAGGGGTGGCGGCGTGGTCTCGCCTTGGTCACTGGTGGAACAAGGATTGTAGGAGGAGCATCGAGCGGCGGCCGTTGGAGCTTGGGCGCACAGGGGAGCGACTAGGGCTAGGTTGGACAATAGGGAGCAGGTAAGTGCAGCGGCCAAGGTACGGCATGGAGGAGGCCGGGAAAGGGAGGGCGACGGCGTACATGGTGATCGACGTACTGTTGGTTTTCTTGGTCGTGCGAGACAAGCTGAGAAATTGGACTTGACTAGTAGCACTTCGCCTAGCTAGCTAGGCAGCGTCCGATAAGACAGTGTACTTGTTGTTAGGTGGTCATTAATTGCCATGGCACAACTGTCTTAATTTCTTGCTTGAGAACGATACTCCAATGGCCGTCGAGAATGATTAATTTGCATCCAAGCCCTTTCATAAATTGCAGGCAGGCACAGGTAGGCAGCGACCGATAACTGTCCACGGCACACATGCATACGCATACTTTTTTTTTTTGAGGAAAGGATCCGACACTTATATTCAGGAAACTCAGAGCATCTTACAAACAGGTCCAACTAAGAAAAGAAAAAACAAAGAGACCCCTGCAAAATGCACAAAGCCCCCTGAGAGCCCTGAAAGACCACGGACGGATCCACCACCACGCTCCCGAGCACCTAGCCGACGCCGCCGTCGCCGTACCACCATCCGCCGGGGAGAGGCCACCACCACAAGATGTAGACGGCTGCAAGAGTCGTCCGCCGCCGCGCGACGGAACCTGGACTCGCTGAACGAGCACAGCCCCAGCAGCAGCTCCCGAGCACCACCCACCTTCCCGCCGACGCAGCACCGCCCAGGTCCACCACCATCACCACCCCTCCGCCAGCAGACGCTACTCCCCTCGCCACCACGGCCGGCCGGAGCAGAGCCAACGGAGCAAACCACCTGCAACACCACCAGCAAAAACGGAACGCCCACCTCCACCTCCTTCTCCCCTCACCACCACGGTCGGCCGGAGAAGAGAAGATGGAGGAGAGCACACCCTGACGAGCACCAAGCAAGGCAGCAGATCCGCCCTTCCCCCACCGCCCGACGCCACCAAGGCGTCCAGATCGGACAGGAGAAGACCAAAACCGGGCCTCACCGCGCTTATTGAAGAGAGCTTCACCAGATCCCGCCGCCAGCCACCAACTCCACCTCGGAGAGACGACGACCGAGAGCTCTGGCCGCAAACCACCGCCGCGCGACGGCAAGCAAGCAGCTCGAAACGGCATATAGCCAAACAGCCACACGGGCAAAACTATAACTAATATAAACAAGGGCGCCGGGCACCCTCTCCACCCTCTACTCCGGCCGGCCGAGCCGCCGGAGAGGGAGAGGAGAGGGGCCGGAAAGCCACCGGCGACTCTCAAGGAGAAAGAAGGGGATAGAGACGGGAGGAGGAGGAGGAGAGGAAAGCGGCGTATGGTCGCATACATGCATACGCATACTACACCGGTTGGATACATGGATGGATATATTAGCTGTTGCCCATTGCCGTAAGTTAAGAAAACTGACATAATAAACGCAAAATTACGATTACGTCTTGGTGAGGGTGGATTCATGCGTGATGGGTGAAACCCTAACCCGACGCTATTAGCCTCCCCTCCTCCTGCTCCCTCACCATCGTTTGAGGATGCGGTCGAGCAAAGTATGGTCAACATCGTCAGTGACGGGTATTCTCGCCCCCGTCATGTAAAGGGGTCGACATGGGCCAACGCCCCCGGGCCTTGGCGTGGTGCAACCGCCAAGCGTGGCGGCTCTCCTACGTGGGGTGACGCGTGGGTGCAGCGGCGTGGGTTGCCTCCTAGTGCGTGTTTGCGTGGTTGTGGTGGCGGATCAGGCCACAAATTCGTCCGGTGGCATTTTGGTTTGAATAAAGGAGGTAGGGCGGTGGCCATACCGACCTTCTTCCGCCAACTTGCCGATCTGTCGGCTGCATGTCGTCCTCAATCCGGTTGTCGATGAGTTTCGGATGACTCCGCTGGCGCTATTCACAGATTGGCGTATGAGTTTCTGAACGTATGTATTGAATGGTATGTGCTCGTTTGCGCCCACAGTTTTCAGCCCATAGGGTTTCAAGTGGTCGATCGCAGTTAGTCACTGTCTTAGGAGTATTGTTTAGTTAGGTCTGATGTTGTGCTCGAGGCCATTGATCCAGACCGTTTTGCAAATCCCTCTGATTAGTATATCCCCTTGTACCTGCACGAAAAGGTATGTTAGGTAAAGATCCAAGATGTCGTAATTTCACTACTAACTGCCAAGTACACAAAATGGAAAAACCGCGCGCCCAAGTTTTTTTCTTTTGATTTTGTTGGAGCAAAACATGAATATGACTTATATTTCGGCTATACTAGGCCCACGAGATTGCTTGCAGGCGTCCAGTCCAGGGAAGAAACATGGGGCCCAACCGCCCAACTCATCACATGGAATCGGCAAGTTGGTTTCCTAAAACAAACGGTTTATCTGATACGAGTAGGGGTGTAAACGGATCGGATCGGTCGGATTTTGCCTCTACCATATCCTTTACCATATTTTTTTCTCGGATTCGGATCAGATCGGATAATGAACGGTTGTGGATTTGGGGGCGGATAGATATAATCATGGATTCGGAACGGAAACGAAGCGGATTCGTGGCGGAAAAAAAATTAGTCGGATCGGTATGCGCAATGTACATCATCAACCCACATAACCAAAAACAATAGCTCAACAAGCGCAATAATCTAACAAAGTTGTACTCTATTAGTTTAGACAAATAGAACTAACTACAAATTGTGCTCCACAAATGAACTTCACAACTCACTAACTACAAATTGTGCTCTATTAGTTTAGACATTTCGGTAGAAAATCGGATTATTCGGATTATAACCATCGGATAATCCTAATTAATATTCGGATAATTCATATTCGGATGCTATTTTACATACCATATCCTATACCGTATCCGGGTGTTCAGTTCGGAATCGGATATCCTTATCCAGCAGATTCTTCAGAACCGGATATGGATTCTTTAAAACGGATTCGGCGACGGATTCGGTACGGAAATTATCCTATCCGTTTACACCCCTAGATACGAGTAGCAGTCTCACGGTATTCTGTAATGCCTTTTGTTACAGCATCCAGATTATACAGGCAATTGTTGGGTGCGTCAAATACCAGTCTGTATCGCTGAGTTGTTATTGGCGGACTGCAACCCTGATTTAGAGGAATAAAATTTCGTTTTTCCCCGCAAAGAAAGTAGAGTAGAAACTTTAGAGAAATAAAGAAATAAAGTTCCCTAAAAAACAGGAGAAATAAAGTCGCTCGCTTAGAGATTAAAAAAAAATGTTGATCCATCAAACATTCGCAATCCCCCGGCCTACTTACCGGTCCATTAGCCAGCCCATGCGCGGTCACCGTCAGCCTGGTTTTGATCCAGTAGCCGCACGAAGTAGTAACGGGCCGCGTCGTTCATTCCCCGGCCTATTGATCCAGTAGCCAGCCCATGGGCTGACGGTCACCGTCAGCCTGGTTTTGCGCAATCAACACTAGCAGGAGCTGGAAACACAGTATTTTTAGTCCCACACCGCCTAGCCGCTGAGGCAACAACCGTTTTATATAGCAACCTTTGTCACCTGTATCACGAAGTCATGAGGACAAGTGCCAGAGCTGGTTGGGTCCGGTTCAATTTCCTGACACAAGGATGATTTGGCACAAACTGAGCTTCATTTTTTTTCCCGTTACCGTCAAATATATGAACGAAAACAGAAAATAATATCTTGTTGAAGCCAAAGATAGAGGTAAGAAAGTATAAATGCGGGGTATCGATCCCCGTACCTCTCGCATGCTAAGCGAGCGCTCTACCATCTGAGGCTATGAGCTACATCCCGTCACGAAAATTAAGCATTAGTGACATATATTATACTCTCTCCGTTCCAAAATAGATGACTTTCATTTGTCTATTTATGCTGTTTTTTTTTTGAACGAGAGGAGTACAAACCTGCGTACAATCAGAGGATACAAACAGAAAGAACAAACGCAGATTCATACAGGAAGTACTCAGCTGATAACACTACAGCAGCGAAGACCTGCCGAACCACCAGAGCTCCTCTACGCCGACGAACGCCGGAGAAGAGAAGAACAAACCTCATGCCGCCTGGAAGAGGGAGGACCTCCAACGTTGAAGAAGACCGCATGATCCACTCGCCGCAAGCGACGAGATCTTGACGATGAACATGCACAGCCAAGCCGCCCCCACGTCCAGCTCCAGCATCACCTGCCGCCGGGGCAGCCAAGCCGTGCCAGAACCACCACCACCGCGCCCTCCTACCCAGTGCCAGAGCCGAGCACCAGACCTCTCCGCTCCGAAGCTCCACCTCCAGGTGACTTCTCTCCTCCACGGCCGGCCGGAGAAGTCACGAAGAAACGAACTCCGGAGCCACCAGAAGCAAGCACGCCGCCACCACCGCTCCCCCCCCCCCCCCCACGCCACCACGGCCGGCCAGGGGAGCCCGAGGCACACGCCCGCAGAACCTGCTCCAGATCCACCCCCAGAACTCCACGGTGAGGCCGGAGCGCACCACACCGCCGCGGAGCCGGAGACAGGGGACAAAACGCCGAGCCAAAGGTTATGTCTTCCTCCTAAGCACCCATTTTTATTTCGGTTTTGCTAATCCTCAATCGCATGAGAATTAGCTTAGTTCTCAATCGCATGACGTCATCAGTTGCAAGTGGAGTTGCAACTGATTCGGACCACTTGATTTGCTTCGTGATTTGTGTACCAGTTGCAAGTCAACCTGCAACTGAGATTTGATGACATCATGCGATTGAGAATTAAGTTAGTTCTCATTCGCCTGAGTTGCAAGTCCACTTGCAACTGCTCCACACCGTTCGATTTGCTTCGTGATTCGTACTAATTATGAGTTGCAACTTGACTTGCAACTGTGATTGATGACGTCATGCGAATGAGAACTAATCTAGTTCTCATTCGATTGAGCATTAGAGAGACCCTTTTTATTTCCCCATAGGCCCCGCTTGGGAACCTGTAGAAATTTCCATCCGTAACAAAACGACGGAACCTTAGCTCAGTTGGTAGAGCGGAGGACTGTAGTGCGTTGCAGATAAATCCTTAGGTCACTGGTTCGAATCCGGTAGGTCGGATATCTTTTTTCGTTTTTTTTTTGGGTATGTTTTTAGGAAATTCAATTCAGAGAGTCAAATCTGCAATCAGTTGATAATTCATTTACGGTATTTCCACTGCAGAAGCCCATATGCCGTTTCCACGGCACATAAATCATCTGAACTTTTGACGGACAGTGAAAGAACCATCGTTTCTTACCTTTTTCTTTTGGCTTCAACAAAAAAAAAAAGAACCATCGTCCAATCTATAGCCATCTAGGGTGAAACAATATATACCAGCTTCTCACGGGAGGAGAAGAGTTGAGTTGGTTCATCGAACCAAAACATGGCCGCGGAGACGCGTGCCGGCCGGCGCCTCGTGCTCGTGGTTTGTAGCCGTCGATGGCGCCACTCCATGGATGAGGTGAGACAGCCGCCCCACCTGATCTTGCCATCTTATGACCGCCCCTCGGGTCGCCGTAGAGCCAGCCGCCACCGAGCATAGCACCACCGCGCGGCAGGTATACCGCTGGCGTAGGCGTACGTGGCCGCACAGGAGGTGCCCCTGTAGGCGGCGGCCGGCCATGGTCTCACGTGGGCCGATAGGATCGTGTGCTGGAGGAGTTTCTGGAACCTTCCTCAAGATCCAGCCGCGTGCTTGCCACCCGGTACAGGACCAGGTCCAGGTCGGCAAAGACAAAGGTTTGCTCGTGCAGTGCTCATTTCTCCGTGGGTGTTTTCCTTTTCTTGTTAATCTTTTTGAACGGAAACGACCCGAAGGCCGAAAGTCTGCATTAATCGGCGGAGTGCACACAATTACAACATGGCCCAGAAAAGAAAGAAAATTACAACTTGGCACTTGGAATAAGCACCTAGCATCCTAAGAAGAACACAGAACGCGATCAAGTCCATGTTCATCGCTGACGAGAAGGATCTCCAGGAACGGCATATTCTGCCTCCACCGGGGAGGAGCCGCACCAAAGCTTGAAGATCGTCAGGGCCCAAAGATAGCGACGGTCAACTCGTACCGTCACTTGGAACCACAGTCGAAGATGCAGACAGCTTCGAAGCCCCCAAAGCCGTCGCCAAGACCAACCACCATAGCAGAACTCCCAACCTCCCCCACGCCTCCACGGCCGGTCACAAGGAAGGAGCACTCACCAGAGTAGAAGATCAGGGGACGGAGGTGCTTATTGAAGGAGCCCGATCCCAGCTTCCAAACTCGTCCTCCAACCTCAGGAGCACAAGGGGAAAACCAGGAATGACTATCCGACGCTGCACCCGAGCGTCAAATAGTAGCAGCTCGACGCAGCCTTATTAACGGAGATGCTTGGCCCAAACACCATCGCCATGAGCAGCTCACTGGAGAGCCACAGCGCAGCAAGATGCAGAGTCAAGAAACGCCAGATCCAGCCGCCAGGATCCAACAACTACTCCAAGACGCCACATGGGACAAAGACTAAACCCTATACTACACATATGTACACCGGCGCCTCCCCTCAGCCATCCCCAGCCGGCAACGCCGTCTGGTTCGACCTTGGTTTGGCCCGGGAGCGAGTGGAGAGCTCTCGGTACTGTAGCAGTGGAGAGAGGAAAAGAAGAACGAATCGTTCCTTTTCTTTTCTTGTTAATCAAGCCCCGGTTCATATAAAGCACACAGCAAAATATCTTGGAAGCAAAAATACCTTTAACAAGATCTCACCAAAGAGCAAATTTGATAACCTGATGTAAACAAGTTGTAATAGTTCAAATATTATTTTTAGTTTTTTACTGAGTTGGTTGGAGTACAGAGAAGATAAGCGGGGTACAATTTAAGATGCAACTGCAGCACGACCTCAAATTGTATCGTGAAAATGTAAGGTGGACTACGTATTGATACAACAATATATTTTTCTAGACAATTATTATATATACTGGCTATTGAACCGACTTTACATGACACGGTAACAAGATATACCCATCATTGACTCTATCATTATCTTTGCTCTAAGCAAGCCTACTGTTGCAGTAGAAATAATACCATAAGTTCATCGAAAACCAGAAACTTGATGTTGATGTCGATAAAGGAACCACCACTATATTGGCAAAAAGCACCTACACGACTTTGAAAAGCAGGTCCGACAACAACCACTTAGCTGGCCCACACGAACAGATCGGGTAACACCCAGTATACCACCTGGTCTCATCGTAGAGGCTGCATAACCGCTAGGACAATGTCAAGGTGAAGGTTGGTGCCGATGACCTATTCAGTCGCCACGGTATTCGGGTTGTTTAAGGCAAACATTTACCGCTAAGAATCCATGATTGCTTTGTAGCGGGTAACCGCACACGTTCTTGTCTCTTGCGCGAGATGTGTGTCACCCTCTATCCTACCTTATCCCCTTCACGTATCCCTCTCATCAATGATATGCTCCTCTTCTCTCCTCCTCTAATCCCCGACCCGACTCCATCCCTACCCATCTCCATCGTCGCGACGGAGAAAGTTAGGTGAGGTGTGTCGAGCCCTATACTTAATTACGGGTTGGTGCGGGGTGCAGGAGTTAGGGTAAGAAGGGGGGAGGGGAGTTAGAGGGATGACTAGTGAAAGGATCGTATGACACCTAGAGGGGAGGGGGGGGGGGGTGAATAGGTGCTACTCCAATTTTAGTTATTTTTCAAATTAGGCTTGACATGAAAGGTAAATTCTCTAGATATACAACTACGGTGAATTTACCTATATGACAAGCTAGCAACTAAACAAGATACACAAGGTAAAGACGGTAAACAAGGATAGAGGTAACCGAAGTGAAAGCACGCGAAGACACGGATGTATTCCCGAGTTCCTCCTTTTTAGGGGAGTACGTCTCGTTGGAGAGGTGTGAGCCAACACAATGGCTCAACAGCCACAAAGGCTTCACCTTCTTCTCCGATGAACCGCACCACAAAGGTTTGGTTCACCTTCAACTATCGGAAACCTTCAAGACGGAGTCCGGAGCCTTTACAACAACAATCCAGGGAACAACCCACAACTGGATTGGGGGCTCCCGAAAGACTACAATCTGTCACAAGAACAACAAGTGAGTACAACAAGGGGCTAGGTTTTCCCAATGGAAACCCTAGCAAATGGTCCCTCAAGTGAATGAGGGGGAAATGTAAATCGGCTTGGTGAAGATGTAGATCCGGGCCATCTCCTTCAATTCTCCAAAGATCAACGAGTTTGGGTGGAGGGATTGGGAGATCTAGCGATTCTTGAGCTTGCAATAATGGTGTTCTTCAATGTGGGCGAGCTAGCTGGCTGGAGGTAGGTGGAGGGGTATTTATACCCCCTCCACAAAATTTAACCGTTGCCGCATGCAGGCTTCACACCGGAGACTCCGGTCAGAGTGACCGGAGACTCCGGCCTGCACCGGAGACTCCGGGAAGAATCCGGCAAGACTCCGGCCTGGGTCCAGGGGCTGAACCACCTGATGCTTGGAGCAGGATACACCGGAGTCTTTTGGTCCAAGAACCGGAGACTCCGGCCTGGGGCGAAGACTCCGGCCTTCCTCCGGTAACTTTCCGGAAACATTCCGGACAGGGTCCAGGGGTTGAACCATGTTGAACTTCTTCGACAAATTCCCCTGAGTCCAGAGACTCCGGCCCAACAGACCGGAGACTCGGCCTGGAAGTCTCCAGAACTTCGATAAAATCCTCTTTTCCTTTTGGTGTTGATGCACAATGTTTTATAGAGTTAAACCTGCATCACTTAACACTTGATTAAAATATCGCTAGTGTTGTTAACTAACACACAAAACACAAGGGACCACGAAATGCTCTTTCAACTAGGCTGTCGGAGGGGATGGTTCGAGGAGGACAGGCGGTGAGAAGATGCTCGGGAGCTAGGGGTTTGCCAACGTTGAAAGAAGGACAGAAGAATGGTAGGAAGTGGTTGGAGGCGAAACTTGAGCTGGGGGCGTCATCACTTTTGTGAATCTGCATTAGAAGGAGACACATTGCAGACCACATCATTAAGAAAATGACCATTGAGAGAGCCTCGCCATACCACAACATCAACCGTCGGTAGCAACAATTGCGTAAAACAACACAAGGAGATACCCTATCACTACTATATATAAAGGCGTGAAGCGTTTCGGCCACTGTAGCTCTACAGTGCGATCCACTGTAGTGTCGCACTGTAGCGTGCTACAGTAGCTGCAGTAGTTTTTTTTTTTGCGAAATTTCCAGAAAAAATTTCGCGCCGACGAGTAGGTTCCATTCCCGTAATCAGTTTCGATTTTTGGTCGACTCTAGAATAATAACTACTTACGTCCTAATTCAAACATATTTGAAGATTTTAATTCAGTGAATATTTTGAGAAAATCACTACTGTACATAATGTCTCCCCAGAATAAAACATAGGTTTCTTCACCGCATAACTTTTCCAAAACTAATTTTATTAACATTATTTTTATCAGCACGATCTATATTGCACTACAACATTATTTTCTCAATTTATTTCCCATATAAACTAATTCACCAACGGAGAATAATAGTAACACCGCAGAATTTTACATTAATTTTCAAACAATTCATAACTAATTCATAGTCCATGAGAAAAAAATATTGAACATGCCTAAATGCTTTCTAAAAAATAAATCCTACTTAGTTATATCGAATTCACGAATGCTCGAAAAAATTAACCATGGTTATTTGACACAACAAAATTAAACAACTATTAAACATACTTAAAATACCAAAACTTCCCCCTAATTCACAATGTTTTTTTTTTGATAATTCAAACGTATATGAGTATATTTCCGTACTTCTACGATTTACAGAATATTCAAATATATATGACTACTTCCCAAACTTACACATATTACAAAAAAAACTAATTCACCAACGAAAAATAATAGTAATACCGCATAATTTTAGATTAATTTTCAACAATCTGTAGCTATACCAAACTTATTTTCCAAATAAACATAGTTGAATCAACAAACAAAATTTGAAATAGAACATGTTCCAAACAATTTAAAACACTTTACAAATATTGTTTTAGGGTATTCATACAATTTCCAAAATCTACTAAATGCTGCAAAATCAGTAACTTAAACTATAGCCATCAACAAAATATGAAAAAATATATTGAATAAACAAAAAAAAATGCTGACTATTTATGGCGTATGGTTAATTTTCAATTTTAGATATTTTAAACTTTTAAATATCTTCCAAATCTAACCACCTCGCAAAAGTAAACAGAAATCAAATCTATAAAACACCCCAACTTGAACAATTTTCAAAAACTAAACAATTTCAGAACACAAACTTTTCCAAACTTCAAAAATTTCCAAACCTACACAATTTCTAAATGCGCACATTACCAAAATTAAATTTTATTTACCACACGGACGCGGCATTGCCGCGTTAAGTTCCCTAGTGGGCTTTGATGGTTGGGTTAAAATCTCTCAGGGCGCTCATCCCGAATGATATGGGAGTTAGTTCCTTAATCTATTTATGTATCCGTAAGATCTTTATGTGCCCTCATAAGACGTCGTTCATTTTTTCATAGATATTCATGTTCAGAATTTTGGAAGATTTCAGTTGAAACTCATCACATGTTATCCATAGTTTTATTCCGTGTCTTTATTACATACACTTTAAGGCGACAACGTGTATTTATATGAATTTCCTTTCATGCCTATGCCAAGTATGATGTAGAGCGTGTGCAATCTCAAAAAAAAAAAGTCATGACACAATCAAAACATACCCCGTGAATCCATTTGCTGGAAGTTTCAAACCATTGCTATATCAGGATGGGAATGGGCCGACCCGGCCCTGGCCTTGGACCCGGCCCTCCTGGCCCCATGGCCAATTTAAGGGGCCATGGGTCGACCCATAATAAAAATAGTTGCGGCCTCGTTGGCCCGATGGGTATTTTGAGTCGACCCAAATTTTAAGTTTTAGAAACTTGGGTGTTGTTTTCTATTTATTCTTTTGACGGGGTTGCTTTCTATTGTTGGTCCGGGTGATAATTCTGAATCATTTTCTACTAGAAAGAAACAAGACGCTGGAGCAGGTCTGGGTAGTGGGTAATTTAAAAAAAAAAAAGGTCTGGGTAGGGGTACTCGGAACGGCAAAACTGGAAAAACCGCAACGAGCAGTTAGGAAGATTTATCGCTGCTATCATAGATTATTTAAATGCTAATAAAGTAGTAGTGTAGGAGGAGGAGTAACAATTATTTTATGCAGAGATTCAACATTCAAGGCAAACAAGTACACGGCTTGTACTGTTGTACATCCATCCATGCATGGATGGGACGAATGCAACTAACCATCCGCTGCTGCTAATATTGGCATGAGACTGAAGCAACACTGACGGCTCTAGTAGAAATTGTAGAACTAGGGAGGAAACGAACCAGCACCGGGACAGCCCCAGGACGACGAGCTGGGCGTGAGCTGGAGGCAGCGTCGCCGGCATGCCAGAGATCGGCGCACGACCACCAGGATGTAACTGTCGGGAGACACGAGAGTCTGAGTTGGGCCGGCCCTGCTGACCCATTGGGGCACTCGGTGCCGGCTCCACTGACCCAAATCCTGCTTGAGGCCGACCCACGTGACCCATCGGCCTCAAAAGTTTGGGCCGGGTCAATGACCCGGCGGGTCGACCCGGCCCATTCCCATCCTGATTGCTATAAAAAGGTCTGATAAAAAAAGTTGGTAATATATTTCAAAAAACCCTAAAGATCGGTTGAGAACGGGGGAAATTTCGTCTAAAATAGTTTGATCTGTAAGAACATGTTGACATCTTAGATGAGACGATTGTTGCGTGGCTGGACAGAAGAATGCGGACGACACAAACATACTTCCACGTATACATTGTTAGTCAAATTAGACGACATAAGCAACAAGCTTCTACAATTAGCTGTGAGTCAGTGGGTCTGTTCTTCTGGTAAAATGGCGCAACATCTAAGACGTGTCAATCTATAGGGTACACAGACACACTAATAAGATATCATACATATTGTTGTATATCTTCCACTTTTGATCCGCATATGCTTTTTCGAAACAAATCGGAATGATCTTGTTCGAAAAGTAGAGATAAAAAACCAGTAAACGACCTTAGGTGGCCATTGAACTACGTTTACCACTAGTTTCTCGTACCCAAATATCTTTGCTGGGACCAACACTTGTGGACCATCGCTTAACACGTGCACCATGCCTGTTCTAAACAACGGGTCCATGATTGACTAAACAATTTGCATTTGGTACTATAGAACTCCTAGTATCTTGGACAGCTAAGTGAGCAGCAGAAAGAAAGCATACGGCATCTAGAGTAGACCTCCTTTCCATGAATTAAGATATGTAGAAGTGAGAAGAGGTGTCAATGGTCCCTGGTCATCAAAAGTGGCAGCTGTCCAAGCATGGAAAAAGTACTACTACTAGGAGATATAGTGAGCACCAATTCTACAGATTTTGTACTCCTAAGAGTAAAAAATAATACATACAAGACTTTTTTTGGACAGGAATACATACAAGACTGTACTGATGAGATTGATAAAAATTACTGATTTTTGTACTCCAATACCATTTTTAGTTAATCTTTTGTTATCTTTTTATTAACCTGAAGGAAAAGAAAATTGATCCAAGAAAAATAAACATAAAAGGTCAACGCCCATTAACTCGATAAAATTGACGAGCGAAATTAATACTCCCTCCTTTCACTCATACATATGTCAAGGTTCAACTTTAATCATTAATTTGATTAACAAAATGTAGGTTATGTGATATAAAATTATCCCGCTAGATTCATACTCGAATAAATTTTATAATTTTTAGGACAAAATTCTCATGTATTGCCGGTCAAATTCTCGGTTAAAGATAATGCACGTCCACCAGGACACTATCTAATTATGGACGGAGTGCATTTGCAAAATTGACATGAAAAGATAATTATCTCGCCCCTGTGCAACATTATAAAGATATCCAGATACGAATCATCCAACCCTCAGCAAGGTTTTTTCCTGTAGGTGTGATATTTTGCTTCCATGCAACAACATCAAAGAGGCAAAGACAATGTGATAATAATAGTTCTTTAATGTATGGATACGGAAGAGAGCTTCCTAGAGCCAGGCGGAAATATCCACCTGTCATCAGTGACCGCCTGGTCCTGAACACCCCACACAACCAAAATCACAATCAGATAAGTGAAGATCGCCTCTTAGAGCATCTCACCTCCATTGGGGGTGCCGGACATGTGTCCGCCCATGTTTTCGACCGCGTCCACATCGGCGCACCCCAAACGTCCGCCCCCCAAACGCGAGCAAATCATCGAACACCTTGCGGGCGGCGGATTTTATTAAACGAGATTTAACAAACTTACAATTTAAAATCTAAACGAGATTTAACAAACTAAACTTAAACTACGCCGGTACCGGCTACACGCTACAGCGTCTAGCCAACCACTACACGCGCCGGCGGCGAGGAGAGATGCCGCTCCATGGCCTAGCGAAGGGGAAGAAGATGCGAACCAAGCGCCGGAATCATCAACAGACTTGCATGTCTCGATGATCCGGCGCGGGAAGTTTCATCTGCTATTCCCATCGGCTACGGCCTTTAGAAACGAAGCCTCGCCGTGGCTGAGGCTTCTGGTTTCGCGGACGGCGCGTGGTGGGATTTCATGTACCGTCTGGCCGCCTGATCGGAAACCTCGCCGGCTTCACCTTGCGCCCCCTTCTCCGGTGGCGGCGGCGCTGCTGACCAAGATGCGCCTGCCGTTTCTATAGGTAGATCGGGCAGCTCGGGGTCGTCGTCGTCGTCCTCGGCTGCGTCGTCGTCGTCCGATGCAGACAACTCCGGCATTGGTTCCCGCGCGCCGGTAGGGAGGAAGTCGCCGCCACAGCGCACCTCGTACTCCGCGTCCACCACGACGTGCCAGTAGGGCGCCGAGATGGAGTATTTGGGGTCGATCTTCTGCTCGTACGGCATCGCGTGCCACTTCCGAATGATGAAGCCGACGCGCTCCTTGCCGCTGAGCCGCGGCGCCACCGGCACGTTGACGGCGTTCCTCGTCCACCCTTTGGGTAGGGACGTGTCCCCCTCCACCGGCACGCTGTGGCGGCTGCACAGCTGCGCCGTCTCCAGCGACACGACGTACGGAGGCGCGTTGGCTGCCTCCTCGAGCCACCGCTCGCGTTCATACGCCCTGGCCATCTCCGCCTCCTCGTTGCGGCGACGGTGTTCCTCCATCTGCTCGCGGCGTCGCTGGCCGCGGCGCTCGCTTTCTGCCGAGAGGAAGTCGCGATGACGCCGGAGTTCGCGCTCCTCCGGCGTCTCGCGGTTGGCCGCCTTGCTTGGCGGCCGATCTGCTGGTGGCGAGTTGGGAGAGGGGAGAAGGGAGAAGCGGTGGTGTGGGGAGAGGAGGGATGCGACGCGCCGGGTTTTAAAGGCGGCCGGAGGAGCAGGGTTGGGTGGCCTGCATTAACGTGGCCACCGGTTCGCCTGGCCACGCATTGACGCCGACGACGCGTGCGCAGGGCGCCGCCGCGGGCAGCCGCTGCGACTGCAGCACGTGTCGCTTCCGTCTGCGCCATGGGAACGGGCGCGGCGTTATTGCGAGGCGTCGCTTCGCTATTGCGAGGCGTGATGACAGGCGAGCCGCCGTCTCGTCGCCTCGCCATTAAACGCGGCGCAACGGCCTCCTGCCAAGCCCAAGTTAACACGGGGCGGGGCGCTGTGCGTATGACGGGCGGGCCAGCCCTGTCAGAAGCATGTCCGCACCCATGTCCGGCACCCCCGAGAGGGCCTCCAAATTTGGAGGCCTCTTCGGTGGTGTCGGACACGATTTTGCTCGGGGCGACTCTTTGAGGGTGCCGCTGGTGACTTTTTACGCGTCCGGACCCCAATGAGCCTTTGAGGAGTCATTTGGAGGCTCTTAACACCAGAAGCCAACACATACAAGGGACACCGTCAGCAAGAACAGATCCCATAAGTAGAAAAGAAAAGGAAGAGTCGCCCATTCCTTTTAGGGAAGGTAAAGATTGTGAAGGCAGAGCAGGGGAGAAGCCGAACTCGGAGCAGAGTAGAGGAATCAGCAGTCCAGGGGGAGATGGAGGAGAGGGGGAAGGTGGTGTGCATGGCGAAGCTGGCCGAGCAGGCGGAGAGATACGATGGTATGGTGGAAGGGGATCCCTCCCTTGGTTTCTTTGCGCCTTGCTTGTGTTGTGTGCAGTTTGTCTGTTCTTGGTGCTTTGCATTTCGGGTTGATCGCTGACGATTTCTTGGCGGAATGGAGGGGGAATTTGGGGGTTCTTGGTTCATGTACCCGCTAGGACCTTTGCCCTGTGATTCCCTGTTCGATTTGCTTAGCTTCTTGAGCGGTAGCCTGCTGGTCATTTTGTTTATTTCTGCTGTCCGTGTGCTAAATGCTCAGATGTGCGGTAGTTTATCGCAAGCCGTTTCTTGATTATTATTCCAGGCCGATTTCATCAATTTGTGATGACTTAAGGGACCTGTTGCCGCCCCGGATTGGTAGAAAATACTACTTTTCAGTGGTTATTTTGGGGGCAATCTCTGAGTGCCTCATGATTTGTGGGGCCAAATCTGTAATATGAGTGTCCCTGAGCTGCTTCCTGCTGTGTTATGATGTTCCACCGTGAAAAAGAAGGATCTTGAGGATCATGGATGATGCATTCTGTTCTGTGCTATAATTTTTTTTTTGGCAATTTGGTCATAGTTAGATGCTAATGTCTTAGAAGTTCCAGTTTTAACTACAAAAGTGTAGTATGTCTCTATCACATTATGTTGTGCAGGATTCTGTTTAGTTTGCACTTGTAAATCATTTCTTGACAACTTGGCATAGCATCTAAAGCTGGGTCTTGGCATGATATATAGGAAGCCTCCCTAATTAATATATACCTAATCTATGTGATGAAATCATGAGTAAGCATTATAGGTTTCCATATTCCCTGATTTCCTTCTCCGGTGGTAGACAACATTATGTTCCCCCTTTACTTGCAACTTTGTTGATCTGAGCCTCATAGCTCCCAGGAACTAGTTAGTGGGTCCTATGCAGTTATGCTTCTGCTTTGGATACGTCTCTCTTTTTTTGCAAACTTTCTATTTCAGCAGAGAAAGAGATGCACTAACTGAGGATCATAGCATAGCTGTAGAGTTCTATACACAACTTTTGGAGTAATTCATACAGTTAGTCTGGTTGGAAAAGAACCGTTTCTTGAGTTTGATTTGCTCCTCCAATGATCCAGCAGTTAACTTTCATAATATTGAGCTTCCATGAAGTTAGTATCAACTCTTAATTCATGGTTGTTCGTAGCAGATATGGTGGAGTTTATGAAGAAGCTTGCTAGGATGGATGTCGATATGAGCGCCGAAGAGAGGCACTTATTTTCAGTTGGTTTTAAGAATACAATTGGTTCAAGGAGGGCATCATGGAGAATCCTTTCTTCACTTGAGGAAAAGGGGACAACAGGCGATCAGGCTAGCAGGATGATAAATTCCTACAGAAAGAAAGTTGAGGATGAACTAACAATGATTTGCAACGAGATATTGTCAGTCATTGCTATTCATTGCCTTCCGTTGGCCAATACGAGTGAAAATGTTGTGTTCTTTTATAAAATGTACGTACAGGTTCATAAGTTCAGCTCTTTCTTTCACAATCGTGCATTACTCTTCTCATGTTGATCTATTTTCCGATCAGCACGTTCAGAGTATTTCCTCCTATGCATTTGCATGCTCACATGGTACTTATATATGCATGTTTTCCTTATCTGATTTCTAAATGACTCACCTCCGAAATTCGAATTGTTACAGGAAAGGTGACTACTATCGTTACCTGGCTGAATTTAGCACTGAAAATGAAAAGAAATCTGCTGCTGACCAGTCACTCATGGCCTATCAGGTGCGAAACTATTCGACTTGTACTTAGTTTCAAACTGACATCTGGTTCTAAGACTCACATTCCACCTCTGCAAACTAATAAATATTTGCTGCAGCACGCCATGGTTGTTGCCTCCACTGAGCTTTCACCTGCTCACCCAATCAGGCTTGGCCTTGCGCTCAATTTCTCAATGTTCTTTTATGAGATAATGAACTGTCATGAGAGGTCATTCACCCTTAATTACTCATTTCACTCTTTGTTTTGATGTTTTATAATCTAAAATGGATATCCCTATTTTTCATGTTTAAAATAAACAAATACAGTGGGCATAAGGTGACTAGGTTCAGACGAACCTATTATGTCTTGTAGCTACTGCCCCCACTAAGAAATGTAAAGTCAAACAGTTAATTTCTGTGACAGTTTTGTGCCATTATAGAAGGATTTTCTGGGTCTGCCCTTAGTTTAGAGAGATACTGGATATTAATGTTCATTATTCCTGATTCCGCATGTTGGGACCATGGCAATGGCCACAAGTCCTCGACGGTATGAAAGCATCATCCTTACTTTGGGAGTTTTCATGTTTGTGTCTCTGTCCAGAGCTTGCCAAGTCGCAAAACAAGCATTTGATGAAGCTGCTAGTGAGATTAATTCCGCTGGTGTCGACGGCTACACCGACAGCACACTTATGATGCAGCTTCTGAAGGACAACCTAGCATTGTGGACCTCAGAGCAAACTGAAGGTAAATCCATAATCTTTTAATCTAAGACTACTAAGTTACCCTTTGCTTATTTCGTATGGTATTATTGTAGAGGTATTAACTTTGATTAAGTAGATAGAACAGCAGCATAAATTCTGCACATATGATGTCCATATAGACTGTTTATGTAAGATATCAAATGCCAGCTGTAATGATAGGTAGTTGTATACTTGATATGGTGGATAATGATTCTAAGGTTGAACGACTCTCATATGGACACAAACAGGAAAAGCTCTAAATTACTACAAAAGATCTGATGACGTGGATAATCAGCCCGTAATGGCATAAAATTTACGTGAAGTCGACTTGTTAGGCTATTACTTGGTTAGATACGAAAAGGCCTACTGATTACTGGCCTGCTTGCTTTGGCTTGTCATTCTGGACAATAGAAAGTCATGCTGGTCATGCTTTGATTTCTTGTCATTCTATCCAACAAAGTGCGATACGCCATCTGACGAAGCTGAGTACCTACCATATTTTGCTTTGCCATTCGACCCAAACAAAAATTTGCTCTTTAAGTGTTCTCATGATAAGGTCGTTCTGCACCTGAAATATCGCCTGATGAGACAAACTGATAGCTGCTTGAGCTACACAAATCTTAAAAAAGGTGCAAGTATGATGATCAGAGTAACTAAAAAGGTACCGAGAGAATTGTGTTTGAGATGGTGATGTTGATTCTCCATTTTGCTAGTGTCATAAATATTCACCAGCATTAATCTTGTTATGGTCAGTATCTATTCTTTGACAGTAATTAGTCCATCATTTACCATTATGGCACCATGTCTCTGGTCTATCCATTGACGAGCAAAATCTTTATTTTGGCAGGTGATACCTCTAAGGATAACGACATCGATATGGAGGTATCACGCTTCTTCCTATGACATCCATTTAAGTCCTTGAAAAAGTTCTATGCATTTTAAGTTTTGTGATGTTGATGAAGAGTATAAACAACAAACATATTGAATAATCCAAGTGCAGAAAGTAGTAATATTTAGAATCTATTAGAGTGATAATTTCCAGCTTTAATATTTGGATCTTATACAACTGTAAGAACATCCATACTTCTTCTATTAACGTCTGCAGAAATGCTGATGCACATTTGAAAAGCATCTGCTTACAGATAGTTTTGAACATGAAATTCACCGTACAACTATTGAAACCAGAAGTGCTGAAGTAGAGGTACAATTATAATGTAACTAATCACAGAAAATCGTCAAAGAGTCATTCTGCCTCTGTTCTGTTTTGATGTGTTAATCTATCTTAGCAAATTATGGCTGTGTGCATCAACGGATGCAAAGCCAGAGTACACACCCCCTTTTAAAAAAGAAATCTATTTTAGCAAGTTATCTGCAAGTCATTGTTTCTCTGTAAACTGTAATATACCTAGGAGCAATGAGAAGTAGGATATTTGTATGATCACAATATGCTGATGCTGAAATACTGCTAGACACTCTTTGTTTCGTGATAACGTTCTGATACACAATTTCCACGTTCTAGCAGGGATAACTGGGATCTTTTCAAGGCCATAGCATGCGTGCAAAATTATCAGAAGACCATGGTACTGAAAAGCCCGTGGCCTTCTGGATCGGAACCGTCCGAAAGCGCCTCATGTTATCCTGTAGCTTGGTTGTTTGTGAATCTTCTGCTTCGTGTCCTATGTTTTTTTTTCCATAGTTTGGATTGGTGGCCATGTACCCAGCTTTGCTCATATTTTGGGAGCTTGGATCGGTAACCATCCATCTTTGATGCTGTTGTTTCCTAGTTTTCTCTGATGCTGCTTTCCAAGCATTGTTGTATAATATACTAGCGAATTATATGTTACCAGTATGTCTCTTATCAATGACGGGAAACCGTCAGTGAGCACGTTTCAGCTCTTGACATACATGTTTCTTGTACCGTTGCGTGCTCCACTAGATGATGTTGCGTGGTGATTTATGATCATGTTCTGCAGTATCTGTCGTAGAGGAAAAGTTTCAGAAGAATAAGAGGGAGAGAAGCATGTCTGCACATGAAGCTGGCAGAATTAAACAGTATCCACGGTTAGTTGAATGAATATTACTGGTTGTGCCCTGTCATGATAAGCTGAGGACATGCAGAGGCAGAGTGTCACCATCAAATTGCTACCCATGTCTGCAAATACACGGCAAACGACATTCCTGCTAGGCTTGGAAGCTTCTCAGAGTTTCAGTCTCTTCTTATTTTCAGACTATAAGCATGGACCCATCATGAGAAAACTGCTGTATGCTAGACTGGTAGTAGCCTAGAAAGTAAGGCCACTGTTTCATTGAAATGCGCTACCGATTTTGTTGTTTTTGGGTGTTCCAAATTCCAGCGGTAGTACCGCTGGGTTAAGCGGTACTACCGCTCGGGTGCTGCCGCCACCGCTACCGCCTCCGCTACCGCCAGAATGGCCGTCTGACGCGTTAGTCCGGTACCGACTGGTACCGCTGGCGGTACCGCCGCCGGTACCGCTGAGGTGGGAAGAGATGAACCAGCCCACCCCAGCGGTAGTACCGCTGGGTTAAGCGGTACTACCGCCGAGGTGGGATTGTTTCCGGGATTGATTCCGGGTTGGACTGCAGCCGACCTAGGGTTTGATGTTTCTATTTATTCCTCTTGTAAGCCGCCGTTTTGGGGTAAGCCACACATTGTAAACCCACGGCGTTTGTAACCTCACCCGATATAGTGAAGTATTGCTGGCTGGCGCCCGTGGTTTTTTCCTCTCCTTTGTTTGGAGAGGTTTTCCACGTTAAATCTCGTGTCCCCTTTGGTTTGATCGTTCCGCTCTTCGTCGTTTCTTTGCTATCGTTTTCAACAAGTGGTATCAGAGCCCTGTTTCAGATCTGTTTTCAGATTAGGGTTTTGGATGGCATCGATGAAGTTCGATCTACCGGCGCTGGACTACAAGACGAGATTTCGCTGTGGCAGGTCAAGATGCGTGCGATCCTCGCACAGTCCAATGATCTTGACGAGGCGCTGGAGAAATTCGGCGACAAGGATGCGGCGGCATGGACCGCCGATGAGAAGCGGAAAGACCGTAAGGCTTTATCGCTTATTCAACTTCATCTATCTAATGATATTCTGCAAGAAGTACTCCAGGAGAAAACCGCAGCGGCACTGTGGGCTAAGCTGGAGTCGATCTGCATGTCCAAAGATCTCACCAGCAAGATGCATGTGAAGATGAAGTTGTTCACGCACAAGTTGCAAGAAGGTGGTTCGGTAATGAATCACTTATCGATCTTTAAGGAGATCGTTTCTGACCTAGTGTCGATGGAGGTAAAGTACGATGATGAAGATCTAGCACTTTTACTTCTATGCTCGCTGCCAAATTCCTTTGCAAATTTTCGTGATACCATACTGTTAAGCCGTGATGAACTAACCACCGCGGAAGTATATGAGGCCCTGCTTGCCAGGGAAAAGATGAAAGGTATGGTACAGAAAGAGGAGTCGTCGTCCTCCAAGGGCGATGCTTTGCAGGTCCGAGGGAGGCCTGAGCAGCGAGATAACCACTACCACAACCAACAGAGACAAGAGCAAGGGTGACAGAAGTCGCTCAAAGTCCAAAGGACGAGACAAGTTCTGCAGGTATTGTAAGAAATCTAATCATGTCATTGATGATTGTTGGAAGTTGCAGAACAAGGAGAAAAGAAAAGGTACTTACCAACCGAAAAATAATGAAGGTAAAGATACCGGTGAGGCTCTGTTGTTGATGGTAGTTCTGATGGCGAATGCCTAGCTGTTTTAGCTGCATGTGTTTCTCGTCAGGATGAATGGATTCTAGATACTGCATGTTCTTTTCATATTTGCTGTAACAAAGATTGGTTCAGTTCTTATGAGTTAGTGCAGACTGGAGATTTCGTGCGTGTGGGGAACGACCAGCAATGCAACATTGTTGGCGTTGGTTCCGTTCAGGTCAAGACACATGACGGTATGACACGCACGCTGACGGGAGTGAAACACATACCAACCATGGCAAGAAATTTGATCTCGCTCAGTACCCTTGACTGTGACGGGTACAAGTACAAAGGAGGAAATAAACTCCTAAAGGTATCAAAAGGTTCTCTCATAGTTATGGTTGGTGATATGAATTCTGCTAAGTTATATGTTCTTAGAGGTAGCACGTTATCTGGTACTGTTGCTGCTGTTTCTCATGATGACGCTAGTAAAACTAACCTTTGGCATAAGCGTCTTGGACATATGAGTGAACTTGGTATGGCAGAATTGATCAAGAGAGACTTGCTGCAAGGATGCAGTTTGGGTAAGATGCAGTTCTGTGAACACTGCATTTTCGGTAAGCACACAAGAGTTAAGTTTAATGCTTCTGTTCACACCACCAAAGGTACACTTGATTATGTACATGCTGATGTTTGGGGGCCATCTCGTAAGCCCTCTTATGGTGGTGCTCGTTATATGCTTACCATTATTGATGATTACTCTAGAAGAGTTTGGCCTTATTTCATGAAAAATAAGGATGATGCGTTTGCTGCTTTTAAAGAGTGGAAAGCTATGATTGAAAGGCAAACAGAAAGGAAGGTGAAATTACTTCGTACTGACAATGGTGGCGAATTTTGTTCGAATGCCTTTAATGATTATTGCAGGAAAGAAGGCATTGTCAGGCACCTCACCATCCCGTACACGCCTCAGCAGAATGGTGTAGCGGAGCGGATGAACAGGACCATCATCTCCAAGGCTCGCTGCATGATCTCCAACGCTCGCATGAGTAAGCGTTTTTGGGCTGAGGCGGCTGCCACCGCCTGCTACTTGATAAACAGGTCACCATCTATTCCCCTCGACAAGAAAACTCCCATTGAGGTATGGTCAGATTCTCCTGCTGATTATTCACAGCTTAAAGTTTTCGGCTGCACTGCTTATGCTCATGTTGATAATGGAAAGTTAGAGCCGAGAGCTATTAAGTGTGTGTTCATTGGTTATGGTTCGGGTGTAAAAGGATACAAGTTATGGAATCCCGAAACTAGCAAGGCATTTATGAGCAGGAGTGTTGTTTTCAATGAATCTGTTATGTACTTTGATAAGTTGTCCTCAGATGTTTTGCCAGATTTTTCTGAGGAGCAGGTTCGTGTCGAGGTGGAGCACTCTGTTGAAAAGGAAAATGTCACTGTTGACAATGATGGTGCTGCTACTTCAGATGATTCTGATCCTGATTCTGCTGGTTCTGATGATTCTGTTTCTGATTCTGATAATGATAATGTTCAGAACTCACCCCCTGTTTTGCAGCCACAACAGTCTATTGCTGCTCGTAGGAACAGGAGGAATTGTGGTCCTCGACCACGTTTAATTGAAGAGTGTAACATTGTTGATTATGCTCTGAGTTGTGCAGAACAGGTGGAGCACGGACATGAGCCGTCCACCTATACTGAAGCTATTGGTTCCGGTGACCGCGAGAAGTGGCTTGCTGCTATGCAAGAAGAAATGCAGTCACTCGATAAGAATGGCACATGGGAAGTTGTGCGCTTGCCTAAGAAAAAGAAGGCAGTCCGCTGTAAGTGGATCTTCAAGAGAAAGGAGGGTTTATCTCCTAGCGAGCCTCCGAGGTTTAAGGCAAGGTTAGTTGCAAAAGGCTTCAGTCAAATTCCAGGTGTTGATTATAATGATGTTTTCTCTCCAGTTGTTAAGCATAGTTCAATTCGTACATTCTTTGGTATTGTTGCTATGCGTGATCTTGAGCTTGAGCAGTTAGATGTAAAGACTGCGTTTCTGCATGGAGAGTTGGAGGAGGAGATATACATGGACCAGCCAGAAGGGTTCATAGTGCCGGTAAGGAGGATCTTGTGTGTAAGTTGAAAAGGTCCTTATACGGTTTGAAACAATCTCCTCGTCAGTGGTATAAAAGGTTTGATTCTTTTATGTTGTCACATGGCTTTAAGAGGTCTGAATTTGATAGCTGTGTGTACATTAAGTTTGTTAATGGATCACCTATATACCTGTTATTATATGTTGATGATATGTTGATTGCTGCCAAGAGCAAGAAAGATATCGCTGCTCTCAAGTCACAGTTGAGTAGCGAGTTTGAGATGAAGGATCTTGGTGCTGCTAAGAAAATTCTAGGTATGGAGATTACCCGTGACAGAAATTCTGGTTTGTTGTTTCTTAGTCAGCAAAATTACATTAAGAAAGTTCTTCATCGTTTTAACATGCATGATGCAAAGTCTGTTAGTACTCCTATTGCTCCTCACTTTAAATTGTCAGCTGAACAATGTCCTAGTACGGATGAGGATTTTGAGTACATGTCTAGAGTTCCATATTCTAGTGCTGTTGGTTCTTTAATGTATGCCATGGTTTGCTCACGTCCAGATTTATCATATGCTATGAGTTTGGTTAGTAGATATATGGCTAATCCTGGTAAAGAACATTGGAAGGCTGTTCAGTGGATTTTCAGGTACCTTCGTGGCACATCCAATGCTTGCCTCAAGTTCGGCAAGACTGATGAGGGACTCGTAGGCTATGTGGATTCAGATTTTGCTGCCGATTTGGATAAGAGGAGATCCCTCACAGGTTATGTGTTCACGCTTGGTGGTTGTGCCGTGAGTTGGAGGGCAACGTTGCAATCCGTTGTTGCCCAGTCTACCACTGAAGCAGAATACATGGCTATTGCTGAAGCATGTAAAGAATCGGTTTGGCTGAAAGGTTTGTTTGCTGAGCTTTGTGGAGATGATACTTGCATTAACCTGTTTTGTGATAGTCAGAGTGCTATTTACCTTACCAAGGATCAGATGTTCCATGAGAGAACAAAGCACATTGACGTCAAATACCATTATGTGCGTGATGTTGTTGCAAAAGGTAAACTGAAGGTATGCAAGATAAGTACTCATGATAATCCTGCTGATATGATGACAAAGCCAGTTCCTGTTACTAAGTTCGAGCTTTGCTCGGGCTTAGTTGGTATCACTGTCTAGCCCAAGAGGCTATTTGGCGCCGAAGGTGTTTTTCTTTGTTGTTTCAGGGTGAAGTTCTCTTTCATGCTACAAGATGGAATTTGTCTCAAGGTGGAGTGTTGTTTTTGGTGTTCCAAATTCCAGCGGTAGTACCGCTGGGTTAAGCGGTACTACCGCTCGGAGCTGCCGCCACCGCTACCGCCTCCGCTACCGCCAGAATGGCCGTCTGACGCGTTGTCCGGTACCGACTGGTACCGCTGGCGGTACCGCCGCCGGTACCGCTGAGGTGGGAAGAGACGAACCAGCCCACCCCAGCGGTAGTACCGCTGGGTTAAGCGGTACTACCGCCGAGTGGGATTGTTTCCGGGATTGATTCCGGGTTGGACTGCAGCCGACCTAGGGTTTGATGTTTCTATTTATTCCTCTTGTAAGCCGCCGTTTTGGGGTAAGCCACACATTGTAAACCCACGGCGTTTGTAACCTCACCCGATATAGTGAAGTATTGCTGGCTGGCGCCCGTGGTTTTTTCCTCTCCTTTGTTTGGAGAGGTTTTCCACGTTAAATCTCGTGTCCCCTTTGGTTTGATCGTTCCGCTCTTCGTCGTTTCTTTGCTATCCGTTTTCAACAGATTTGACCACATGGACTGGAGATGAGGCAAAAAACTGCACCTCAGAAGTTGTTCTCATGGCACATGCTCCTCATAATCAAATGAAATATTAAACCACAGGGGTGATTATCCTAAAGCTATGGACATTTTTTCTTGTGGTATGGATTTCTTCTTTTATTTACGCCACAACGTTCTATGTCTTTTTCATCAAGACGAGAAGCCTACAAACGATCACGGCCAAAAATACCAACTTCTGGTGGAAGGGAGGCTTCTTGCCCTAGCCCAAAACCATTTCTGCGTTTCATCCTTGCTTTGGCATGTCGAGGACTCTGGCAGAGTCATTATGCCTTCTCTCTGTCTCCATTACATATCCTGCCATAGTGCCATTGCGCTCTCAAAAGCTCAAGGTTCCAGGCATCGAAGTACCCCGGTCACAGCTCACCTCAAGGATCCTTTCGATTAATGAAGTGCTTCATGGCATGCAATATGCATGTCTTCCTTACAAATTCTCTGTATCTGTGTTAGCTCATTTTAAAGTTCCGACAGCTACACTCAGCATCACCTTCCTAAAGCATCTGAACACTGCATACACCGACCCAAAAGATCAAGCAGCAGGGAAGAGGACGTATATCAATCAGTTCATCCAAGACGAAAAGCCCAAGCAGAGGGAAGAGAGCTGGACTTGAAGCAGTGCACATCTGTCTCCTGGAGCATCTCACTCACTCACTGGAGAAGCTTTTGGTTGGACTCCCGGCTTTTTGTAAGAAGCGAGAAAATCCGATCGCGATATTCACTCCAGGCAGTGTCGGACCTGTAAAAACATTTGGTTGGGTGGATAATGGGGTTTGGATGAGGACGCATTTGGATCAATGTGAGGCAGCAGAGTAGTGGGAACAGAATAGATACGCCCAGCACTAGCTCGCTGGACTAGAAACTATTGAGGAAAAAAATGCACTTTTGGTAAAGATTGTGCTGGTCATTGTTTGGCCTAGAGACACATAATTGAGCTTAGCTGCAAAGAACTCCTGATTTCTTAATTTAATCTTCCTTTTCTGTTTCTGCCTATTTTTTTTCTGAATGCATCTCAACTTTATGGAAAATTTATTTAGGAATATCTAACTATGTTTTGTTGGCGTTTATTCTCTAGTTATCTTTTTGCTAATGCTATCTGACATTCAAGTTCTGGAAACATTCCTTAGAGACTACATACTGGATTCCTGGGATTTCCAAGCTATAAATTGGACTACGGAGAGCATACAGTGTGATCCACTTGATTGACATTTATATGTACCTTGTATACATGTTGGCATCCACAATTCTAGATTAGTTGAAGAACGAATAGGTTGAGTTATAGACCCCAAGGGCTAAAAGGAATTACTGTTAATACTGCTTATCCTCCATTTCCTGCAGTAGAAGTGTGTCCTTTTCTTGATCAATATGAGGAATAGAGTGGGAAAAAATTGCAAAGGAATTAAGTGACAATTTTGGAGAAGACGCCTAAGTACCCTACCAATATTTTGGAGAACACAGTGCGTATTATTTTTCTTTGAACGGCAGATGCACAACTTTATCGTCTATAACCAAGAGTATTTAGATACCTAGATTCAGCAGATAGATAAAATGATACACGTTGTACTGCACACTTTACATACATATATACTTCTCTACACGAAATGAAACTCTGAAGTAAAGATTGGCATATATATACAGATTTTTGGATTCTGGACAAGAGGCAACCTTGAGTGTTTTTGCTTACAATGTACACAGTACACACGGTATAGAAAACGTGAAATTACAAACCACAAACGGTGCCTGCAACTGACCAAAGGAAAACAATATCAATATGTAATAACTAATTAAGGATGTGTCACCACTCACTACTACCAGCTAAAACCTAAAATACGGCTTAGCATAAATTTTAGTGGAAGAATATAGCTTGTTAGTGCTAGAATGAAAGTGCAACTAACGAAACCAGTGATTCCAGAATAAGCTATACTCTGGTAACTAATAGGATAGCAACACGCAAATAGTGCTACAAATAATTGAAGGACACTAACAGACAAATTGATCATATCCACACTTTGTGGTGCCATGGTCATCATGAAAGGCACACAGTTGGAAGATTTAACACACAGGAAAGATCTATCACAGATTGTCGTTTCAAGATCAGAGAATATACTGTTCAACTACAGCAACGTCAGCAGGAAGGCTGAAACCAACAAATCCACTTGTTTTCTTCAAGAGAATATAGACTAGATTAGCTGGTATACTTGCTCCAATAACTTGTAAAAACAAATCCTTTGCAAAGTAGTAGCATCAACATAGAGATGCTTCAAAGTAAGGGGTAGTGGAGCCCGGCTGAGGGTGTTGCACAGAAAGATGAAGGTACAGGTGGTGTTCTGGGTAATTATCCCTTACTAGTCAACAGGGATGTCAACAGGGAAGGGACGCGCAGTCTGCTTAAGCAAATTTGAGGCTCTAACGCGTGTATGTTTAGCTCGACACTCTATGCTGATACCATGCTCAACTTGCTCCCTCCATATACAACCTTATGCCGAAAGATAGCATGGCCCATCTGAATGCTATGGGATTTCGAAGATCTACTAGTCAGATGCCTAAGGTAAAGCTCTAACGAAAAACTTTCGGTGCCCCAAAGGGTGTTCTGGCCATTGGATCGCCAGTGGATGGCCCAGATGCGTTTGATCTGAGATGTCCGTTGCTTCTTCCTGCAAGAAGCATTCTATTAAATTTCACCCACTCAAATCAAATGCATGTGTGTCCAGTCCAGTACCTCCGACACTTCTCTCTAAGCTCAGAGCTCAGACTCACCTGAAAGAAGAAAGGTCAAAGGAAGGAAGGAGCACCACATGCTTCTCTCCCCCTTTTCCTGTAAGTCCTTGACACTTGTCCTTCCATTTACACATCATGGTTAACTTCTGAATCTTCCTCCGCTTCTTCTTTGCTTCACTTGATTGTTTGCCTTCCTTTATTTAGAGTGGCTGTTGTGTGTTCTATGAGGTTGTTTGGTCTCTTGTTTCCCTTGTGTGCAATGGCTACTTGGGAAGGGATGAATTGGGGAGGTTTTGTTTTGCTCAAGCACTACTGGAGCAGTAGATTATGTTCAGAAGCTTCCACCTGCAGAACCAGAATTAGTAGGAAACTGAGTCAGTTCATTTTAGACATCATGAATCTTGATGCTGAAATTCTTAATGAGTATACTAAGAACAGGCTGTTCACTTGGGGAGGTTACTATGTTACTGCCAGGTTTTAAGGGGAACACACATGTTTATTTTTTTCTCAACTTTTCTCCCCATATATCAAGATGCTTACTAGCTAGCAAATATAGCATTTACGATAACAATGGGTTGTAACGAAAATAAATCAAGAAAATAAAGTCTGTGTGTCTTTTATTGCTGCATGTAAATAAGATACAATACATCTGTTGTGGGTTCACTACAAACTGTTTAGGGGCCAAGTGGGTACCTTTATTCCAACAGTAGCATCATTTATTTCAAAATAATAGTTTATGGGGCCATTGTGTCCCATCTTTATATTCGGTAGTCTCATTGGGTCCAGTCTATGAACTTGAGACGGTAATGGAGATGATAGTTTGCAAATGAACCCAATTTTCATCATTGCAGGTGGATTTCATTAAACTGAATCTTCCTTCCTGTTTTTCAGTTGCAGATTCTTGTCAGACTTCTCTCTACACATTACTGCCTTACTACTTTGTGCTTTCCATCCTTCTCAGTTCACTCTGCTAGTCTTCTCACACACTTCATTTTGCTTCTCAGTTCGCAGGTTCTTGTCAGCTACCTGGCATTCTGTGTTCCATCAAGCACAGATTCAGACTAAATCGAGCAGTGTTTTTGTTGCCAAAAATAAAACAAACTAAAAATAGTTTCAGAAAGCATGAAGCTAGTAGCTTTCGTATTAGTTTTATTGGGGTGCCTCCAATCTTTGGCAGATCCTAACCTCCAAGGTAAAGCCCTTATATGTATTTAAACATATATCATTCTACATGGTCAGCATTAGGTAAGGATATGCCCCTTTTTTTTTACCTTGAGGATATGCCATATTTAATTGGAATGTTACTATTTGACTAGAGTATCAGCTGGGGTTTGCCTCCCTGTCCTATAAATTATAATTAGCCAAGTGTATTTCATATAAAACTGTATAATTACCATAGTAATCCTACAGAATTCTGGTGTTGCAAAAAGGGCAAAAAAAACTATAGCATATAGATACTAAAGCGCCAGTTCTGGCTACTGGATATCAACCACTCTTTCAATTGCTTAGTTGATTTTCAGTAGTATTGTCATCAAATCCTGATTATTTTCTTTTTTTAAGTGAGCTGGATCACTTTTGGTTTGCTCTGCATCCATTAACAATCCAGATTGCAAGTGAAACACTAGACATATCCGTTCCCTTGCATTTAGTGCCTATCTCATAATCCAGCAAACAAAATGACTTTTTTTTTCCTCAGTCATAGCACTGCATGAAATGAGGATGATGTTCAGTGACAGCCGCGGTGTCTTGGAGACTGGAGTGCCAATCAAGCTAGCCCCTGCTACTTTGCTAATGTCAGATGCAATCAAGACGATGGCGACGTTATTGGAATGTAAGTGAAAGAACTGATCTCAAACACTTTAAGAGCATTCACAGTCCTATGAGCGAAATCTTCAACACTGTTAATAAATAATTTCTATAATGCTTGATACCAGCTTCTAATAAGAACCCGTAAAAACCTCTCAGCAGAACAAGGGTTTCACTTCAGCAGCACATTCTTCATGATCTACTCTTTCCAACTTTTACTATTATAATACAGTTTGCTGTCGCATTTAACTGGGTTCACGTTACTCTGTGCTTAATTCCTCATTTCCAAATTCGCAGAACTTTGAGTTCGTCAGGGTTAAGTGGAGTCTTGTCGCCCAGTATTGCAACGTTAACAACTTTACAGGAGCTGTAAGTTCAGTTATCTACTCTACAAATATGTTGTACTTCAAGAAGAAAGGGTCTAGTCAAACATAAATCTCACTTTCCTTCCAAAATGAATGATTTTTTCTGATTATTAGACTTATTTTCAGGCTATTGGACGGTAACAGCATAACTGGAGGAATTCCACAAGAGTTAGGGAACCTATCAAACTTGACGACACTAAAACTTGGAAGAAATAGCTTAAATGGCTCGATACCTGAATCTTTTGGTCTTCTTTCAGAACTCCAATATCTGTAAGTGAGCCCATGACTGGTTTTATCATGGCTGAACAACAGCTCTAACACGGATATCTTCGACAGGGATCTAAGCCAAAATATGTTGATTGGCAACATTCCAGGCTCTTTGTCAAATCTTTCATCATTAAACAATATGTAAGTTGGCCTTTTCGTGATGATTTATTCATAAAACTTGTGGAGCAGTGGATGTCATCAATAATATTCATTATACTACTCATTCACATAAATAAAGGACAGCTCTATTATCTTATGATATATCTATATGATAACTAATTGTGTTTTGCAGTAATCTCGCATACAACAGTCTTAGCGGTGAAATACCAGAGCAGCTACTTCAGGTGTCCCAATATAAGTATGTATATCTTGAGTATATCAGATTATGTTATACAAACTTTTTGTTATACAAACAATTTCATGTGTACCACACAGTTTACATAATAAGTGAAATCAAATCTTTCCAGCTATACAGGCAACCATTTGAATTGTGGCAATCACTTCATTTCATGTGCTGGAGGCACTACTAAGACAGGTGATTTAGCCGCATAGCAATCTATATTGAACCCTACATTTGTAGAAGGAAACCATATATATTGTCAAACTAAATGCTTGGTAATAGCAACAGGTGGATCAAGGAAGTCCACACTCAAGACGATTGTTGGAAGCATCGGTGGAGCAGTCACACTCGTTGTTGTTGTAGTTCTGTTTCTGCTATGGTGGCAAAGAATGCGTCACCGTCCAGAAATATACATTGATGTTGCAGGTTCATCAGCAAGATCGCTACATTTTTTTTCAAATTTACCATAATTGAACATTTCAAGGATAAAAACAATTCTCCATTGGTTGAAAGTGACTCAAAAAATTGGCATACCAGACAGGACTATGCACATTTTCAACAGAGATATAATACAAAATTACAACATTTTTTAGGTCAGCATGATCACAGCCTAGAGTTTGGGCAGATAAAGCGCTTCTCATGGCGAGAGCTCCAGATTGCGACCAATAATTTCAGTGAGCGGAGTGTTCTTGGCAAGGGCGGTTTCGGTAAAGTGTACAAAGGAGTAATTCCAGGTCCAGATAGCAAGAAGGTTGCAGTTAAACGACTGTTCGAAGTGGAAAGTCCCGACGGCGAAATGGCTTTTCTCAGAGAAGTGGAATTGATAAGCATTGCTTTGCATAAGAACATATTAAGATTAATAGGGTTTTGCACGACACCGACAGAGCGGCTCTTGGTATACCCTTTCATGGAGAACCTGAGTGTTGCTTCTCGTTTAAGAGGTAAAGGATAAGCTAAGATAATCTCTTCCTCATTACATAATCTATTCATAGGGTTTTTTAGGTTTGTCAGTTGGGTTGACGCATGCAGTTGTATTGTATCAGTTAGTGATGCCAGAAACTAGGAGTGCATATTGCAAATGTTGAAGTGAGAAAATAGACATTATGAAGTATTACATAATTATCTATAAGTTCAATACGAGACACCACAAAAAAATCATTATATGTTCTTTTAGGATAATAATACTGAATATAATTCATTTTCGCAACACTACTGCTAATGAAACTTCAACAATATCCAGATACAGAACTTAATGAACCAACATTAGATTGGCCAACAAGAATGAGAATCGCACTTGGTGCTGCCCGTGGTTTGGAATATCTTCATGAGCACTGCAACCCCAAGATCATCCACCGTGATGTCAAGGCTGCCAACGTCCTACTCGATGGGAACTTTGAAGCAGTCATAGGAGACTTTGGGCTGGCGAAGATGATGGACATGGGGAGAAACACCGTGACAACAGGGGTCCGCGGGACAATGGGTCACATAGCTCCCGAGTACTTTAAGACAGGGAGGCCATCCGTGAAGACAGACATATTTGGATATGGTGTCATGTTATTAGAGATTGTGACAGGTCAACGTGCAATTTTCCCCGACTTCTTGGAAGGAGCTGGCGAGGTCATGCTCATTGATCAAGTAAGATAGCATTACATTATCGAAATTTTGTTTATAAGCACCCAAATAAACATTATATCCCATGATATTACTGAAAGCTCATGAAACTAGAGTAACCAAAGGCATTCTGATGTTTCAGTAATCAGTATTGCTCACCTTAATAATTAATATCGGCAGCAGTGTGGTACTTAGGTATGAGTATGACAATGCGAGATGTCTAGACTTGTGGTATGAACAATGAAATTTCCTTGCATTTTCTACTAACGACAGGGGTTGCAAGCTCACATAGTTGACTCATATGAGATTGATTGATTAATCTGCAGGTGAAATTGTTGATGCACGAAGGACGATTGGAAGAAATCGTCGACCGCAACATAGGCTGTGCGTATGACTTTCAAGAGCTAGTACAAATTATCCAAGTAGCACTCCTCTGCACGCATATTAACCCTGGTCAACGCCCTGCTATGTCGGAAGTTGTGCAAATGCTTGAAGGAAATATTGTGCCAGAAGATCAGTGGGAGGAGTGGCAGCTAGCTGAGCTTACCCGCCGGCAGCAGTATGAGAATAAGCAGCACCACAAATTATTCAGCTTGAGTGAGGAGTCACTCCACATCCATGAAGCCATTGAGCTATCTGGTGGCAGATGAGCTGCAAGATTATGAAAACATAGCATGAGTTTCACTTGTTTCTTCATTAGAAAGAAAAGAAGTTTCAGATCTCAGAAGTACTTTTCAATGATGTCATCTACCAGGAATACTCTCTAGAATTGAAAAAAAAACTACAAGGGGGTCTACAGAATCATTGATAGCATTATCATAAGTAACTGTACCTAGTATGTGGTGCTGTAAACACAATGTTGTGCTTCTACATCTAGCTCACACGTTAATAACCTATGTGTGCACATGTCTTGCACACGAATTTCCTGATATGTGTATGACTACTATTGCTTATAAGATATGCTCGGCATATAATATATCTTGAAAAGTTTAGCTGAAAAATCCCAACATGCATCTTTCAAGATCCTCACTACAGATAATTAAGCTGACCAACAATTTTGAACTGCGCAACAATGTGTTTTACACAAAGGAAAATCTGGAATTTTAAGGATGACTGGAGCAATGAAGCTGACCATCAATTAAATACAACCAACAAAGAAAACTCAACACATCAAGATATTACTTATTAGTTACTACTCCCTCCGTTCGTAATTATAAGATTTTTAGATATTGCACTGTTGACTACATACCGACTAAAATGAGTAAATATGCACGCTAAAAAGCGTCTAGATGCATAGGAATCTGAGAAAACTGAGAAAAGCTAAAACATCTTATATTTAGAAACGGAGGGAGTATTATACAAAGGAACATGTTGTAACTTGTAAGCCCTCAATCTAGATAAAGTGGATTTCCTAAGAGGCTAGCGTACATGCGTAAATACAAGCAATGATCATATGGAGCACTGCCCAAACATGTACAGTGAGAACACATAAAAGGAGGTCAAGACATGAGAAGGACATCTCCACTCCAGTCACTGACTGTGGCGCAGATCACATTGGACAGTCAACATAATTGCTTAGGCACTTCTAGTTTCTTTAAACACCAGCAAACATCAAGATTTTGTTGCTTAAGGCATGCAATTTCCCTGAGTTATGAGCATCCTCATCTCATTTGGTCAGTTTCCAGGTTGTTCTTTCATTGAAAGAGTCTTTTCACAATACTATTTGCAACTGTTCGATATTTAACTAGCCCACTACCAGTTTTTGTAGGAGATTTCTGATATCCAACCAGCTTGACACTGGGGATTAGGACAAGAGCCCTCGCGCGGAAACAAGCATCCAAAACCCAGTTGCACGCGACTCAACTGTTTCCATATCTGGGATAGTTTACAACCACTGAAGGAGCCAAGATCAGCAATGTGTGAGGTTCAGATGCCCAGAATCAGGTCAGCAGAAAGTAGAACCAAAATCAGGAAAACTATTATGTGCATCATTCAAATCTGCAGTGCAACTATGTTAAATGAAAATATTTGCATTTACAAACACAACTACCCTAAAAAAAACTTTGCCTAATCAGATCTGCAGAAAGTAGAACAAAAAAGGAAAAAACTGTAACATGCATCGTTCAAATCTAGTTCAAACATGTTAATGAATGATATTTGCATTTACAAACATAACTACCCTAAAAAAACTTTGCCTTGAGTAATATAGAATGAACAAGGAAGCTTGAAAGAAAAACATGATCATGTGGAGAAAATGTAAAGTTAAAAGCTACTACCTCTGTTCCTAAATATAAGACGTTTTGGTAGTTCAATTTGAGCTACCAAAACGTCTTATATTTGGGAACAGAGCGAGTAACAACTAAGAGTATATGTAAGACTGTAACTCTACATTTTGTCTTTAATAAGGTGACACATCAAGCTAGTTTTGATGCAGGTCTTAGTTTTTTGCTGGATATCCAAAGTAAGTATTTGGATTTTAGGTTTTTTTATTGGATATCCAAATTGTTGATTGCTTTTTGTAGGCCTACATTCCTTCTCTAAGGTGTATGCAGAAAAACAGTGAGAATAAATTGCACAACATTGCATCCTTTCACAAGAATTTTCTGAAAGGGAATTGAGACGGCTGGAGTTTGGTTATGTGGTGCAAAAAAAAGTAAGTTATGCATACAGAGAAACAATATATATACAGTGGTAAAAATAGCGTAGGATCAAATTTGCGAACCCATCTGTATATCAGAGCTTTCAGATTGTAGAAAATGTGTGACCAGTCAGTGAAAAAACTCACTGCTATGAATAAGTAATAACATGAAATAAGATCTTGCGATGAACAAGCATAACATGAAATTAGATCTTGAGAAGTAAGAAGGGAACAGAAGTACAGAACACCAGAGATGACCTTCATATAGCATAAATATGGATTTGTTAGATATCTTCAATGTAGATTTGTTAACCTGTACAAACAGAGATTTTCAGAATAAATCTTACAAGAATGTGCGTCAGACAACTTAAATCTAGACTCAAATTAAAATACTACTGATGGTGGGCTATTACATTTTCCCCAGCATAAACAACAAACCTTCCTTCTTCTCACATGTTTATGCACAGAAGACTTACATTCCTGCCATCGGGCAGTTCTCACCCAATGCACTGACGAAAATCAGGTCATGTACACCTTGGCCTGGAAAAATTATAAGACCAGTGAGCATGCAAGAACCGAATTTTCACTAACTAATATTGGTAAATAACTTTCTAAGAAATCATGTCACATATAAGAAAAGCATACAATCTTACAATAATTTGATTAGCATTGCAGCCGCTGAAAAACAATGCGCACCTACTGTAGAATATTTCTTCCATATCAGTGCAAGCTATTGGATTGTGCTTCCAGTCTTCCTAATTAAACAATAACTGCAGCATTCTTTTCTTTGAAGCTGGTGATTCTTTTCGAGATCTTATCAGATACTTCAGAAGCTAGGGCGTATCTATTGTTGGTGTAGCATGAATTAATGAAGCCAGTATAAGTTACATGGTCAACAGCCCAATCCCGTCCAGAGCACGTTTTAGGAAAAGACTTGCATCATCCACATTTCCGGCAGCACTGAGCTTTCTAACTAGCACAATTATTGTGTGACTCTGTCGCCGTTTATCCAATCTATCCAAGATCGATACAGCAACACTTGTCTTTTCCCTCCTGCAATATTCAAAAGCTAAAGTGACAGGAGTTACTTCACAGGGAACCAAACGTTTATCAAGCATGCCCTCGTATAATGCCCGTGCTTCCTCTAGCCTCGATTCCTTGCAGAGCCCACTTATTAGAGCCCCATAAGTTACAGAGTCTGGGAGGCATCCATTTTGAACCATTCTCTCAAAGACCCTCAAAGCTGAGGTTGATTTGCCAACTTTACAGTATCCTGCAATCATCGAGGTATAAGTTTGTGTGGTTGGCACTAATTCTATCGCAAGACACTTGTCAAACAGCTTTTGGCTTTCTTCCATTTGTCTCTGCTGGCAGTATGTAGATATAAGGGTGGTGTATGTTTCTATATCAGGATGGCAACCATTTTCCACCATCCGGTTGAACAAATCTAGAGCATATGTTATGTGACCTTGTTTGCAGTGCTCAGTTATCAGTATGGTATATGTCACCTTATCAAGCTCAAGCCCTTGATCATTGGCCCTCCGGAGCACCTTGTATGCCTCTTGAAATTTTCCTTTCTTGCATAGACCATCAGTGACAGCATTGTATGTGTAAATGTTGGGCAGGAAGCCTTCACGAGTCATCTTATTCATCAGCTCAAAGGCACGATCAAAGCTGCCTCCTTTGCAGTGCCCACTAATCAGCGTAGTGTATGTGTTTGTGTTTGGTGCCAATCCCTGCTCGACCATCCTTCCCAGCAGCATCTCAGCTCGAGCAAGCTTGCCCTCTTTACAGTACCCTCCAATCATCACGGTGTACGTATGCACATTCGGCTTGTATGAAATACTCTTAATGAGCTTCAAGAAAAGCCGGAACGCCCTCTCCGTCCAGCCAATCTTACAGAGACCGTCGATCAACGACGTGTGTGTGTACACATTCGGCTTCAGCCCTTTTCTGACCATCTCCTCCAGTATATGGAACGCCTGCTTGACATGTCCTCTTTTACACAGACCATCAATCCATGCGGTGTAATTCACCACATTGGGTGGCGTGCCCATCTCCAGCATCCTCCTGAAGAACTCAGACACATCCCTAAACCGTCCCTTTGGCAGAACGTGCGCACTACCACTGTGCATGTCGCGTTGTCCAGGCAGAACCCCTGCCCGCACATTGCCACCAGCAAGGCGTCCACCTCTTCCACCCGTCCTTCCCTGCAGCACCCCAAGACCAGTGCCCGGAAGCTACACGCGTTGGGGCACACGCCACCACGCGTCACCATTCCATCGAACACCTTGCGCGCGTAGACGAAGTTCCTGGTGTCTAACCCAGCCCTGAGGATCCAGTTCGCCGTCTCGACGCAGAATGGAAGCCCGTGGCTGCGCATCTCGAAGACCATGTCTGCGGCCTCCGGGAGCCGACCTGTCTCGGCGAAAGCGGCGACCATCCGGCGCATGGCATCGTGCGCCATGGGTAGGCTGCCCCTCGCGACGAAGGTGGTCCCGGCGGTGACGTAGAGGCGCATGAGCTGGCGCACGTCCGGACGGCACGTCAGGCGACGGAAGAGCGCGAGCGCCGCCGCGGAGCCGTCGGAATCCGCGACGTAGGAGAGCGCCACGATGGCATCGTCGGGCGCGAGCGCGCCGGGGTCGTGGTCGTCGAGCGGTGAGATGCGGGAGGCGGCATCGGGTGTGGGAACGGGAGGCGGAGGCGGGGCGCTGGCGATGGTACTGGTGGAGAAACATGGGGACTTGGTTAGGTAGTGGAGGAGGCGGCGGCCATGTCGATGGCGAGAGAGCATCTGCATGAACCTGCAAACGCGCCTTTCCTCGTCTTTGAAGCCGGTTTCAAGGTACATCAGTTCTAAAATGGGTTTGACTGAAAATGCAGTCGGAGCTGCTATTTCATTGATCAAAAAGGGGGCGTTTGCAGGTTCCCATGTTTACTCAAAACATACTGCTGCCTCGAAATGCCCTCTTTACTCAATTTTGTCAGTATACTAAAAGTACTTGCCTCATACCCGTAAAAAAAAGTACTTGCCTCATACGGGATCCATTTTTTTAGAGGAATCACATATTTCATTAATAGAAAAACAAGTTATAAAGCAACACAGGTGGAAATTAAAAAACAGAGCAAGAAAAAACGGTCGTACTGATAACGTTTCAGAGAACCCTACGGGATCGATTATTTGTGCATATGCAAATCTCAAAACGTTACCGCGAGCGAAATTTCAGCTCCAGCACCTTCTAAAGCTCTTGGAACAAAGTTGTTGGCCACAAAATGATGTTGAAATATTCACACTGATCTATAATAAGTGTCGCTGATTTAGTGCAGAGTTTGAATTGAATCAGCGGCACTTATTATGGAAGAGGTGCAGATCCCCCGCTCATCTCTTGGCGTGCTATAAGATGAGGAGGGAGCTCTTGCATGGCCAATGAACCAAATGAGAGATACCTCACTCGTCGGAGGAATGAGGTATTCCAACCGATTACACATATGAGTATCTTCACAGTGGAGAAGACATAACCCTCAAGTCTGTGAGGAAGTTTGTAAAAATAGTGGTCAAGATCTTCGCGGCTGATTATCTGAGAGCATCCAATGTCAAGGACATGGTGAGGTTACTGGTGAATGAATGAAGAAAGAGGGTGGCCAAGAATGTTGGAAGCATTGACTGCATGCAGTGGAGACGAGAGAACTGCTCTATGCATCGCATGGGCAATGCAGTGGACATTTTTGTGATCCAACCATCATACTTGAAGAAGTTGCCTCCGAGGACTAAAGATTTGTTATTTTGGGTTGTCGGGCTCGCATAGTGACATCGATGCTTTGCACATGTCTACTCTTTTTGCTCGGCTTACAAGTGGTGATGCTATGTCTTGCAACTTCGTTGTCAATTGCCAAGCATATGAGATGGGATATTATCTAGCCGATGACATCTATCCTTGGTCACATTTGTGAAGACGATCCAAAATCCTCAATGTAACAAGAAATCACGGTTTTCCAGTTGGTAACAGGCATTCCAAAAAGACGTAGAGTGAGATTTTAGTATGTTACAAGCTCATTTATGTGACAAGAAGACCCTAAAAAACATCAGAGAGGATTGTGTGATCCTCAAAACATAATCATCGAGGATTAGAGTGGCTTGAACTTAGACCTCGAGTATGACAACGCTGGCACTTGTGTGAGACCTTGGAGGAATCAAACCTAGATCGACGCTTTTACTAAAGGTGTGCCGGAGGATTGAAGACCAGGCTTGCATGCCTAGCTTCGCGAATATCTCACTGAGCATCACCGGTAAATCTTTGGGGGGGGGGGGGGATAGTACCCTCCTATTTGTTCATGTGCTTCTATTCTTGTTTTGATTGTATGATTTTGTTGCATTCAGACCCCTTTTTCGTTTCAATTTGAACTATCGTTGTATTGTGTAGTGTGAAACATAAGAAGTTTGAATTATATTGATGATAAATTAGGGTTCAAATGGATTTTATATGCATATTGGTATGAGAAACAAAGTAGAAACAATCGAGTATAGCGCTTTTAAGTAGTTGAACTTATCTCGGCCTCCCCATAAGCATGTTTTGTGTATCTGCTAGGGTTGCTCTAAGGACTTCTTAATTACAAGTTATGATGTGTCATCTAGAGTATGACTTGCTAATTCCTCTGTATATATTGTAATTGTTTTGTTGTATCTCTATGCTCTTTGAGTATACAAACTCCACACAAAATCTAAATTTAAACCATCAAAATTTGAATATTTATTTTGAACTGGATACAAGTTGACAATTTTTGTAAATATAGCTATCAAATTTCAATGAAATTTAAGCAATAAAATGGACCAAGTACACATCATGTCATCTAAAATGCCTGTCACCATAGCAGATATATTATCCCAAATAGCTGATCCAAATACAAAACTACTCTCTCCGTTTCTAAATATAAATTTTATATCATATCCTTTTTAACTTTGTCCTGATTCGTTATTAAATGAGTAAATCAACACACTAAAATATGTATATATACGTATGAATCAGGACAAACTCAATGAGGTTAGAAAGTATTATATTTTGGACGGGGGAGATTAATGAAAATCATCCTAGTACAACAATCGTTAAGAAAAATAAAAATCAGCCAAGCGAAATACCGATTTTTGGAGGGGCCCAATTTTTTCACACTAATCTATTCATGTCGGATCGACACTTAGTGACAGGTTCCAATCAACCTGATACACTATCGATCGGCACATTTCGAGTACGCTTGCGCGGAAGGCAAGGCTTCTCCACTCTACCCGTGAGGCACTATAACCAACTTGAACTCATACGCGCAACTACCTCACTCTTTACATCCACATAACCACCATAACCACCTCCATTCTTTGACTGCCTTCCCTTGCACTCCACACTTCTCTCTATACAAAAACACGACCAGCCACCAAACGGAGCCACTCACCGCACTCCCGCCATTGATACTCGCCTCACTCTTCGATCAACTGCCAATCAAGCATGGCATCCATCAGCACGCACGACGCTGCTCCGGCGAGCCATGTCGAGAACGCTCCAGCTCCAGGTATCCTCCTTTTCTTCCCCGCGCGCGCGCGCGCAATGGATCGACGTAACTGCAAGTTCTGTCCTCTGACGCGCGCGCGCTCTCTCGTGCATGCATGCAGTTGCGCCGAGAGACCACGAGGAGGCGGCGGTCGCCGGGAAGGGCACGGCGGCGGAGGAGACGTCTGCGGAAGAGGAGCAGGCGACGGCGAGGCGCGACGTCTTCTTGCTTGCCGGGATCAGGAAGCTCATCAAGAGCTTCAAGAGCCTGTCCCACATCTTCGAGGTATACAAGGACGGCGAGGAGGAGGAAGAGGGCGGCATGGACATCCAGATCGGGTTCCCTACGGACGTGCAGCACGTGGCCCACATCGGGCTTGACGGCTCCAGCAACGTCGCCGGCCTCAGGGGGATGGAGGGCGCCAGGGACCTCTTCTCTCTCTCCACCAACCTCTCCCTCCAGCAGTTCGAGTTCGCCATGTCCTCGCTCGCCGCTCACGACGACCGCAACGCTGCGCTAGCACGTAATTAGGTACTTGCATGCATGTGACCATAGCTCGCGCCGCCAAATCCTAGTACTCTCTATCACTTTCTTATTCCGGCCAGTCGATTTTGTGTTCTGTTGCATGCATGATGCATGCCTTATGCTGCTTCAAGCGGCGTACGTTTAACAGAATTTTCATTACTTGTACGCTGGTTGTACGGTGTAGATAGGAATCGACAAACTCGCCGGGGGTGCGTGTTTTTTTGAAACGATGGATGCGGACAATTTATTGCAATGTTCAGAACAAAAGGTAAATAAATCCGTGGCCACAAGGCTAAGAAGTTTAAGATACACAACTATTAGGTAAAGACTTAAAAAACAAAAAGTCAACGAGTCGTACTAAAATTCAATGTTGACGCATCTAACCAAAATCCCCTACACGATTAGTTACAAAAGCTTTTTGACAAGCACTCGCTGCGATTGGTCGTGTAAACCAAAAGGCTATCAATAAATAGGAACACATTCCCACGAGTTCCCAAAAAACAAATTGTATCAAATTGGAGCTAGTAACCAATCCCAACATAGAAGTAGTGAAAAAACTTATATAAACAAAAAATCTCAAATATCCTTCATCGTGAGACATATCACCGTCACTATAAATAAGAACCAGGATTCCCACAGTAGTAATTAGTATTAACATAATAGAAGTAAGCGGGTCAATCAAGTATCCAAATTCTAAGGACAAATCATTATTGACGGTTCAAGACCATAGATATTGATAGATAGAACTTCCATTTATTTGTTGAATAGACAGTTGAATTGATCATCACCTGTCCCGGCACTGGCGCGACGGCCTCATTGCCAACCCCGCCTACCGCACCAAGCTGCCCCCTACCCTCACCAGCTTCTTTCGCCGCATCGAGATCTCCACCACTACAGACGGCGACGGCAACGGTGACGACAACGAAAACGTGGACAGCGATGACGAGACATCGGTTCTTGATTTCGTGAGCATGGTGGGGAGGATGGATGCGCATCAGGTCGTCATCTCCCCCTCCTTGTCCTTCTTGCCCCGTGCTTTGTACAGAAGCATCGTCCCCAAGCACTGCTCCAACGGCCTTCTCCTCTGCCTCTGCTGGAAGGTTTCCCTTAGAAACGAAGCCGACTAGGTGGTGTGCAACCCGGCCACCGAGAAGTGGGTGGTCTTGCCCGGCAACAACCACCGCAACATGTCGGAGATGCAGCTGCATCTGGCCGTCGACCCCGCCTCCTCGTCCGGACACTTCCACCTCTTTGCCATCCTGGAGGAGCACGACGTGGAAGGATTCATTTATGGAGTGGACATATACTCCTCGAAAACAGGGTGTGGAGTCATAAGGAGAACGGCTGGAAACGCAACCACAGTCTGCATCCGGTTCCGCATAGCGTGTTCCTCCGTGGTATCATGTACCTTATTACACAGATTGCCATGATCATCTACGTGGACACGGAAGGGACGACGTGGGGCACTATCTCGGTGCAGGTAGACATGGACGACATGATCGAGGAGTTGTGCATGTTTGAAGTCTCCTTCATCGGCGAATCCCAGGGGCGCTTGCATTACGTGACCAACCTTACGAGCAGGTATCGTTCCAGCAAGCTGCCGGTGTGGATCCTCGACGACAACGACGAATGGATCCTCAAGTACAAGATCAGCGAAGCCCGCCTTTTCGAAGCCAAGTTGACGGACGTGCCTGACGATTATTGTTTGGTTGCTATCCATCCGGGATGCAACACCATCTTCTTCACTGCGGGAAGCCACGACGACAAGACATTATTGTTGTCCTATCACATGGATCGTCGGGAACTTCGTGTCCTCGGCACTTTCGATAGGTGGTCGTACAAGGACAATCCATATCTCCCATATATTCCCTCCTTCAGAGTCATTGCTTCATAAGGGAGTTAGGGGGTATACAGCTTCATGCTCAGAGATTCGGAGTGATCTGTGATGAATAATCCTGCTACACACTTAGGGTTCAGTTAAGTTCAGTTATCTGAATAAGGTGTCGAGTAGTGTGTGCATGTCCACACCTTGACAGTAGCTAGGTTATGTTTCAGTTTGCTGTAGCCTAGTTTGTCGCTGTGTCCAGTTCTTGTGGGATGGCACGAGATGTAGCTGGTTCGTGGTGACTGTAGTGGCTTGTGTACAGTGGCGGAGCTTGCCAGAGTCTGCTGGGGGGGGGGGGGGGGGGCAAAATGTGATATATGAGTTCCTGGGGGGGCCAAAACACACAAATCTATCTAATCTCAGCTCTCAAAAAAAAAATCTTCATGGATTTCCAAAAGCTGGGGGGGGGGGGGGGGGGGCGGTGGCCCCCCTGACATCAACTAAGCTCCGCCCGTGCTTGTGCACCTTTGGGCGCCGTGGGATGGCACGGCCAGTAAGCCCGGAATGCCCGGTCGTTTCAGTTAGCGATTCTAACTGATCTCATGATCTGTATAAATAAAGGAAAACAGAAAAGTCGCACTAGTTGAGCGCGGCACAAAATCTCTCGTGTTCATCTTACCAGGGGCGGAGCTACATAGCTCTAGGGTGATGCACAGGCATCAGGGTACTTGAGATTTTACTTGAGAAATTAGCTTCAAAAACAATGTGTGCACCATGCTAATCCTGATAAAATGCACCATGGTGACTTAAATGCACCAGGTTCATGTTTAGTCTAGCTCCGCCCCTGCATCTTACTCTCTGAATTCCTCTCTCTCGCGTGTGTTCTTAGTTGTGTTGAGTTGATCCTGCAACGTCAATCTGTGTTTTGCAGGAGGTAGCCCATGCATGTGCCAAGATTGCTTGTCAGCATAGAATAAATTCAGAGTGTCTAGGTAGGTGTCCTGAGTTTCTTCGTTTGAGCCTTGAGGCTGATTGTAAGAATTTGGTTTTGAATTAATAAATTCAGAGTGGGGATATTCATATTTTTCGTTTCTGGGTTTTTTTATTGAGCTGACAAGGGCAGAGCCATCATGATCACTTGAGAGAAGGGCATGGCGTAGCGTCTGGCAGTCAGTGGCGAAAACTGGTCTTCCAACACCAAGCTGGTCAGCTATTTGAATGGCATTGACTCAACTCGGTATGGAGTGGCCCAGAGGCAAATTCGACATGTCCAGCAGCAGCAAACACGGCATCTCCAGCACTATCCCTCCCAATTATACCCCATCCACCTTTGCCAGTTTCCTCATAGAATGCCCCATCTGTATTTATCGAGATAATAGCGTAAACATACCACATTTCTAGCCAAATTTATCGATTGGTATTAGTCGTCGTCAAAATCGCATTTACATACCACATTTTTCCGAAGTTTTCTCAGAATACCCAAATCGCAGTCTGATGCGATTTAGACAGCGTTTCTGACAGAGAGGGCCCACATGTAGTATGACGTGGCAAGTTTAGTGACTGTTTCGACCTGGGCCCACATGTCAGTCCAATTAAATAAATGAAAAAATCTGAAATAATAAAAATAATCTAAAAACGTGGCCTCCACGAGGAAGAGGGCGAGGGGCAGTGGCCATGGCGCTGGAGCTCGGCCATGGCGGCGAGGAGGTCGGCCCGGAGGAGGCGCTCTCGGCTGCCGCGCTCCGCGCTCCTGGCTGCCGCTCTCCAGGCCGTCGCGGTCCAGGCCGTCGCAGTCCAGGCCACCACGTTCCCGGCCGCCGCGCCGGCCGTCGAGCTCCTGGCTTGCCGGCCTCCAATCTTGTCCTCACGCAGGTGCACAAGGAGACGCACGCATGCGCATATGCTGCGCCTCCAATCTTGTCCTCGCTAGCTAGCTCCTGCTCCGAATGGCGGGCCCCGTCGCCGCGCCGGCCACGCGCCAGCCCATGCCGATGCCGTCGAGCTCCTGCTCCAGACGCGCACCCCGACGCCAGGCTCAACAGCGGCCCAGGAACATGACCGCGGTGCAGCCGCCGGCGGCTTTAGGAACCACCGGCCGCATCTTGCCCGACGACGACGAATCCGAGCCAGCGGCCGTCTTCATCGAGATCAGGGGCGGCGGCGTCTGCTCCTCCCTCGTGCTCAACGCCGCCATCGATCCCCACGCCCCGCGCGGCCCGCTCATCCGCCCCATGCCGCGCGGCGCCGCACCTCCGCCCCATGCCGGCCGCGAGCACGGCGGCGAGCAGCTGGGAACGGCGGCGCTGGTCGCCGGCGAGCAAAGGGCCAGCTCGGGGGAGGGCCGGTTGGTTTGACTTTTTTCTATATTTAGATATTTTGGTTTTAGAGGCTGACAAGTGGGCCCTGAACTCCACCTCCCCAAATAATTCATTTTCTCAGATTTTTTCCTTTTTAATAGATATTTTGTTTATATATTGGACTGACTAGTAGGGTCTACTTGCCACGTCACCTTACGTGTTGGTCAAGGATGTCAGAAACGTTGTCTAAATCGCATCAGACTGCGATTTGGGTATTCTGAGAAAACTTCGGAAAAATGTGGTATGTAAATGCGATTTTGACGACGACTGGTACCAATCAGTAAATTTGGCTAGAAATGTGGTATGTTTATATTATCTCGTATTTATCATGATCCAGTCCTCACCAGGTTTCTGCCATACAGCGGCCGGCGTAGGGATTTTCGGATGCTTACTTGGGAGAGCAGCAGACCAGTCAGATAGATGGTTGCGTACTATGAACTGGAATTCCTCCACCGTCAGCCGCTTCTCTCCGTGAGTTTGTTTCGCTCGTACCACCAGCTCCAAAGAATTTGGTTTTGAATTAATAGTAAATTCAGAGTGGGGATATTTTTTTTCGTTTCTGGGATTTTTTTATTGAGCTCACTAATTGGCCAAGACGGATTGCTCCCACTGTCAGTTTTCGTGTCAATTTTTTATCAACATATAATTAGTTTGATTTTGCAAAACAAAACATATAGTTTCCGGTGGATTTCTGTCCAAAAAAGAAAACGGTACCATATAGTAAATTCAGCATCAAAAGTGATGGTTTTATGGATGCTATTAACTCAACAAGATAGGGTTCATCCATCATGGTCACTGCCACACCTCCCTCGGCCAGAGTCCTACCGGCTTGCATGTTGCGGACGGAGAGGATGACACGCTATGGTTCTGAAGAAGCCTTTCCTTCAAAGTACAGCGATGCAAAACTAACATGTGTTCTTGGGTCTTCAGAACAAAAATGGAAACTTGGTACACTCAAGACAAAATTAAAAATAAGGGTCACCGAAGAAAAGTAGGAGACATCCATAGTTTTCACATTGGTAACCAGGTTGTGGAAATAATTTGCAGATCGGGATCAAATCATAACAGAAAATATCAGGTAAAAAACTGACGGTACAGGAACAGGATGTCACCAATTTAAGCAGAAGATCTCCATTGTCATTGTGTACATAATGCGCTAATACATAGCAGACCATCCAACTAGGTTAAGTTCTTTCAAAAACTGAGCCAAAAAAAAGCTATGTTCTCTCCAGGGGATAGGGGAGGTCTCACAACTGCAACCTGAAAACAGGTCAGCAAATGACTGTAAGGAAAGGCCTGAAGAAGGGACATCTGATATAACAAGATAAAAGATACTATGGCGAGAACAAAGATAAATTAGGGTACAACAAGAACACAGGGTGAACAGAATGTATAAGCAAGTTGCAGCTGTTCACACTTGCCAAAAGAGGGGGCATGAGTCATACCTCTGCAGAATTCACAAGATTACATCTTGATGTTGAAGTATTCGGGATCAAAATGGTGCAGCCTTACATACCCATCCTCACCACCGCTCGAAAAGCTACAGACGTTACAAGGAAAACAGTTTGTTGAAGTTAGAATTCATAAAGTACATCAGAAATTAAGAATAGAAGTTCAAAGAGAGCTGAAACCAAATTATCCCAAGGATTTAGAGAAACATAAAATTAGGCATCACAAAAGAAACTGAAAAATATCTACAAAGGAGGATCAGTAGCTCTCATAAATTTATTTTACAACAACACATTCAGAATAGCGTATATAACCAAAAATGTATTTGGTCGAAATCACTGAGCTGCCAATACCATCAGACACTTAAAGAATCAAAAGGTACAATCAAAGCAGAATGTACAAGAAAGCATGATCATTGATAGCCATAGCAGATTAAATCTTTGAAAACATAATTTTGGGGAACATGTAGCTCTCATATCCAACTTTTCATCAATACAAGGTCAGCATAGCATATATTGCCAATGTAATTGGCTCTAATCACTGAGCAACTAATTCATAAACTTGCCAAAACAGGTGTTTCAACAAGATGGAAAGTGAAAAGAGAAGACACCAGAACACAAAGGAGACAACATCAAGATAGGGAGGATGGGTCAAGACACAAGACGTAAGACAATAAAATGGTAACTGGGGATAACTTCAAATGTAGCTCTCATATTCAACTTCTCATCAAATTAAGGTCAGTATAGCGTATATTGCCAATGTAATTGGCTTTAATCACTGAGGTACATATCGCAAAAAAAAATAACAGAAGAGAAAACAATTCAACAAGATAAAAGCTAGGAAGAAAGGGAATTTGAACATAAAGAGCGTTTTAACAAGATAGAATGTGAAATGAGAAGAAGCCAGAACACAAAGGAGACAACATCAAGATAGGGAGGATGGGTCAATGACACCAGATGGAAGACAATAAAATGGTGACTGGGGATTAATTCACATGTAGCTCTCATATTTAACTTTTCATCAAAATGAGATCAGTATAGCGTATATTGCCAATTTAATTGGCTCTCATCACTGAGGTACATATTGAACAGAGGAGAAAGCGATTCAACAAGAAAAGCTAGAAAGACAAGGGGCCATGAAGAAGAAAAATGTCAAGTGAACAAGATGTAACAATGACAAAAATGTAGACTTAATACACAAGTTAAATAAATGTGAAGTACTAAGTGGGGTTCCTTAATCCATATAAAATTAAATATCAGGATATGCTCTCATAAAGTTTGATGACATCCTTAAGACTCAGAATAGCGTATATCGCCATGAATCTACATGGCTTAATCATTGAGCAAATTAGCTTATAAAAACAGAAATGGAGGCATATCGCAAACACAAAGTGCAGTGGGAAAATGTATAAGAAATACACATACAGCATTAAAATAAGAACTTACCTCCGACCGTCGGGGTTAAAAGCCAATGCGTTGATTGGTCCAAAATGTCCTTTAACACCACCAATCTCTTCTTGTAGAATCTAGATAACAAAGTCATGTGAAAACAGTCGCAATATAATACGCATACGGAAAGTAACTTCAGACAAAAAGTCAAGAGGCATAGTTCACCTTGTGGAAAAATTTAGCCTCAAATTTGCCGGCGCGGCGGTCTGTCATAGTCACGTTCATAGCATCTTGCCCACCTCCAATAACCACCTGACAACAGAAGAAAAAATATAAAGTTAGAAAAGTCAAATGCAGATGAGTTCAATAGAATAACAGAATGTACCGCAATGTGTTTTAGCAGTACCGCCTAGTTCAGCAACATGCATGCATGCGATAAGTGTTAAAAAGAATAGATAACTCAGATGCTGACAAATTAACAGTAAGAAATAGTTTCCATAGCGTTAATAGCATTACATATTTGAGAGAGCCAACATCAATACCGAGTTAGAATCAGTCTTAACCCCTGGACAGATTAAAATGCACATTAGATGACATGCAGCTATCCTGTAGTACCAGCTGCATGACCATTTGTCCATCTAATAAGAAAAGGTTATGTGCCACATAACAATATACGAAGGATTTTGAAAAGCTTGATCATAAATGACGTCAAGAATAAAGGGTTGGAAATTATGAGCAGGACAAAAAAAATATGGTACTCAATACAAGAATACATACACACAGAATCATATCCAACTACAAGAATAAATCGAAGGACAGAATGCAAAGTGCACGATTTGGAATAATTCATAGTCGTTCCCAGCCTCATATTTACCCACAGAAAAGTGTTTTTAGATAATATAGAAGACCAATAATTCAAGACATAATATGTGCTTGCATAGAGAAATGCTCGCAAGAACTAATGAACATTGGCATATATAAGAAAAAGGACTCAAAGGAGCATACATTATCAAGGGTAGGAGATATGTCGACAGCATTAACCGGTCGCTCTGTGACGTATGTCTTTATGAGGGTCAATGTTCTTGCATCCCATAGCTAGCAACATAACAGACGTCAGAAAATAAATATAAAAACAATGAATTATTAACATGTTATTAGGACAGCAATATCTTCACCTTAGCAGATTTATCCAAGGAACCTGTAAGAAAATGAGACCAATCTAAGGATTTTGATAGTGAACTAATTGCTTTCTGATGCCCCTCCTCCTTGTCCGACTCCTTGAGCAGTTTTCCAGTCTAAAGGCCAAGAGAAAATATAATGAGTGACTGGTGTTGTAAGAAGTTGGGAAAGGAACATGTCCATATTGATTAAATTAAACTGGCCTGCAGAGCAAAGAGGTAAAAAGGCAATAACAACCCACAAACATTACAAAACAAGATAGCTAGTTTCATATAAACTTTGCCGACGATATCCTATTATTTCCTTCATTATTAATATAAATAAATACTCTACTAAGCTTGGACCAGGTAAAGTAGTTGACCATATATAGATATTAACTGTCTGCTGTGTCCATTAAGGGTAATGTTGGCATAAACAAGTTGTAATAGTGAGCAGAACTAGGTGCTAACCTCCGAGTCCCAGATGCGAATGGTGGCATCCTCACCAGCGGTGATGATGGTCCGGTTCCCCGGCCCCCACACAGCCCTGTTAATCCTGCCGGTGATACCAGAGATCACGAGCGCTGACTCCTCCGTCTCTGCAAAAACACCAACACGCACTTCAAAATCCACATCGCAGTATAGACATCTAAACAGTTGCAGATGGATGATGAGTAGTGAACCGTACGGTCTTGTATGTCTTCGGCTATTCGCTTAACCTGCGCGGTGGGCATGTTGCCCATGAAGCTGTCGGTGGTGATGACGGCGAGGTGGTCGCCGATGGCGAAGTCGACGGAGCGCGCGGGGGCGTCGAACCTGAAGGTGAAGAGCTCCTTCCCGGTCTTGACGTCCCAGAGCTTGGCGGTCTGGTCGGCGCTCCCGGTGATGAGGCGCGTGGAGTGGCGGGAGACGTCGCAGGACCAGACGGCGCCGTTGTGGCCGCGGTAGGTGCCGAGGCGTTCGCCGTTGTCGGCGAACCAGACGGTGGGGGTGTGGTCCTTGGCGCAGGAGAAGAGCAGGTCGCCGTCCCGGTTGTACTTGAGGAAGGTGAGCGGGCGCTCGTGCCCCTTCATGAGAATAGGCCTCATCTCGCCGCTGGCTACTGCTGCTCGCCGCCGCCGCCGCCGGGAAGGAAGGAGGAGGGTAGTGTTTTTTTAGGGATCTGGATCGTGCGTTGCGGCGCGGCGAAAAACCCTAGCTAGCTGCGCTTTGGACGAGAGGGACTTTGTGTACGAAACCATTGCGGTTCGGTGGCTGTATTAAGCACGACGTTTGGGCCGGGTCTGGTCCAACAAGAATTACGGGCTGAAACAAATACAGCCCACGTTTGCATCCTCGTCCCGTCTGTACTGCAACCCTCGCAGGTGGATCCTATTTGCCGCCCGTTAGCGCCTGCCTACACGATTTCGCTCGCGAAGCGTTATCTGGGCCAGCCCATTAGGCACCGCTCAAACCGCTAAAAAGAATATTACAGCCGCTCCGCACAGGATTCGAACCCGCACCTCCTCGAGCGTACACGGGTCATAACCACTGTGCTATGTCCGTGTTCACGTACATGATTCATTATTCCGCCTTTTATGCGTATGCAGTTTGGGATTTTTGGGGTTTTTTCTGTTTTTTGTTTTCCGTTTATTCTTTCTCTTTTCAGTTTTCATTTTCCGTTTCCTTTTCTTTTTTTGTTTCTTTTTCCTGTTATGTTTTTATGTTTTCTTTTCGGTTTTATTTTTTTGTATTCATTTTTCTGTTTTGTTTTTATGTTTTAATTTTCGCTTATATTGAATATGGTTCGCATTTTGGAAATAACTATTTTTAAAAAATAGTTCTCATTTTTTTCAAAAAATGAAAAATGTTTCAAATTTTCAAAGATGGATCATTTTTAAATGGTTCCGAACCAAAAAAATGTTCCGGTTTTTTTTAAAAAGGTCCGAATGAAAAAATGGTTTCGAATTTTCAAAATGGATCCTTTTTAAATGGTTCCGAACCAAAAAAAATGTTCCGGTTTTTTGAAAATGGTTCGAACCGACAAAATGTTCGATTTTTCAAAAATGGTTCTGAAACGAAAAAATGGTTTCTTTTTTTAAAATGGTTCCGATTTTTTAAAATGGTTCTGAACTAAAAAAAATGGTTCCGATTTTTCGAAAATGGTTCCTTTTTAAAATGGTTCCGAACCGAAAAATTGTTCTATTTTAGAATATGGTTCCGAACCGAAAAATGGTTCAGGTTTTTGAAAATGTTCCGAATTTTTGAAAATGGTTCCTTTTAGAAAATGGTTCCGAATGAAAAAATGGTTCCGATTTTTCGAAAATTGTTCCTTTTTGAAAATGGTTCCGAACCGAAAAAATGGTTTTGATTTTTCGAAAATGGTTCCGAACCGAAAAAATGTTCCTTTTTTTAAACTGGTTCCGAACCAAAAAATGGTTCTTTGTGAAAATGCTTCCGAACAGAAAAATGGTTCTGATTTTTGAAAATGGTTCTGATTTTTGAACATTTTTCAAGTTTGAACATTTTTTTTGAAAACTGAACAATTTTTTATTTTGAACATTTCTGAAAAACTTAAAATTTTCAAATTCTGAAACATTGTTTTCAATAGACACAGAAAGAAGCTGAAAAAAGAAAAGCAGAAAAAAACTGAAACAAAAAATCCTGCTGGATGACCTCCTATTGGGCCGGCCCATGGCGCGACGGGGGTGCGCGGAGCGGAAAGCGCTCGCGTTACGCGTCAAATAGGTTTTCCCACCCTCGCACCGCGTCGATCTCACCGCCAGGAATCAGCACGTAAAACTTTCCATCTTTGGTGCCTTGGATGGAGCATCAACCAAGCTCGTTCTTGTTTCCATACTTGTATTCGAGGAGTCCGAGTTAGGCCTGCATTGCCCTTGGAAACACAACGCTTCGGTGCTATAAAATCCCCCGCCATTCCTCTCTCGGAACAAACACACACAGAATTAGAGCTAGCAAAGCAATGGATACGCTGGCGCCGACGCTCGGGGAGTCGCTAGCACACATACCCCGTAGCAAGAGGTGGGCGACGGCTGTCCTCATCCAGATATTGTTCCCGGTGGGGGTCCCCTCGCTTCTGGCATACGGCTTGCTAGAGCGATCTCCTTCCTTCTTCAGCAGCGTCCATGGCGGCTGCCGCTGTTGCTCTCGCTGGGCGCCTACTGGTCGGTGTGCCTCCTCATTCGGTCGTACGCGGAGCTGTTCCTGCCGCGCGCTCCGGTGACCGTCGTCGATAAGCTCCAGAACAATGGATTTTACGGCATCGGCGGCGTTTTCTGTCTGATGGTGCTCACCGTCCTAGCCGGCTTAAAGGTCAAGGACACCATTGTCTTGGCCGGCTGCACCTGCGTGGTCGCCGTCTTCATCGTCGGGCTCCTGGCCTTCTGGGTGTGGCTTGCTCGCACGTATGGCGCGTCGCGGTCTTCTATCAAACCAGAAGCAGCAGTGGGTCCACGAGCGCCTATCTTAAATATTTCTAGCATTGCTTGCTTGCTCCATGCTTCCATTGATTTCTAGTTGTATGGTGACATAGTCCACGGAAAGTGTTTTGTGCTCCCAAGATCCAAGTGATTCAAACAGTTAAAAAAATCGAAAAAATATTTATAAGTTTCAAAAAAAATTGAAAAAAATCCTGGAGGTAGCCAATAGTGTATTCGGAATCTGCCAAATTTCGCCTTCAAATAATGTGTTTTCTAGGCTACTGAAAGATGATAAAATCTGATAAATAGTTAGATTTGAAAATATGCATATTCAGATCCACACTTATGTCATTTTTGTATAGCGCGGAATATAAAGTATTTGAATGTGATTTTTTGCATAGTTTGTTGAATACACGTTTGGCTACATTCAGGATTTTTTTTCAGATTTTTTTGAAACTCATAAATATTTTTTTGATTATTTTAAACTATCAAGATCACAGGAGCTCGGGAGTACAAAATCTCCTCTCCATAGTCCACCCTCTTGGTGTCTTCCTACTGCGCGCCTTTTCCGGTGCTGTGACCAGTGATATGTTCTTTTTTGGATGAGTGGGCAAGAATCCAAAGGTACAATATCAAAACAGAGTGTAGAAAAAAGGCCGATCATTTGTAGTCGTAGCAGGTAAGATACTGAATTCGTAGCAGGTGAGATACTGAGATATGTGAAAACTCCAACTTTTCATCTAAACAAGTTCAGTGTAGCGTATACTGTAAATGTAATTGGCTCTAACCATTGAGTAGCATCAACCTATATAGGGAGATGAGGGAATGGTCGTCTCTTCATGGCTCACTCTCCCTTGACCGGTGATAGTCGAGATGATGAGAGGGGTAATTTGTCGCGTTGGTCGCTCCGATCTGTATGTAGTTCGTCCCTAAAGACATGACATTTTTATTTTTGTAATTTAACTTTGACCTAGATGAGATGGATCATGAACATTATATTACTCTCTCCGATTGAATTGGATGTATCTAGTGTAAAACATGTCTAGATACATCTGATTTAGCGATAAATAATATGCATCGGAGGGGTATTACAAAAGCAGATGAAAAATTAATAGTGTAGTTTTGTGGCCTACAATATACAACTTTAGTAGTGTAGTTTTGTGGCCTACAATATACAACTTTTTCACCGTACTCCCTCCATCACAGTTTATAAGTACTACATGTATCCTATGTCTTGAATTTGACCAAGACAATACGAGAAATATATTAGTATGAAAAGTATGTCATTAAAAACATCAGACATTATATTTTCTAATTATATAATATTTACGTTCTAATATATATTATATTGGTCAACACACGCAGCCAGACATACTCCTTTCCCCTTCCCTTCCCTCCCTCTACAGTATCGCGAGAGAGGCGAACAGGGCGAAAGTCAATCCTCCCCTTCTCACCGCCGGAGCCGGAGCGGATCCGCGCCACTTCTCGTCGCTGCGGCGGCGGGAGGGGGTGGGGATCTTGCTCCTGGTCTCCCGGCATGTAGATAGGGTAACTAGTACTCTCCTCGGTGGCGATGTAGGGAGGACATCGGCACTGATACGGAGGAATAATCCCGGTTCTCTTCCTCTTCTTCGCCGGAGACGGCGGGTGGGAGCCGGTTTCGTCACACCGGAGCGCGGATCCGGTGGTTTTGGTGCTCCCCGTTCTTCAGATCGGTGGAGAGTTGTTACCCCCGGGCGATTGGTGGTGCGGCGCCGTCGATTCGTCCTCCGTGGGGTCTAAGTTCCTCTGCCTCGTCGTTGCCAGGTATTCGTCTACTCCGGCGGGTGCTTTGGGGGTGTGAGTAGGTGTGCTGGAGGTTGGGGGGTGCTTGTCCTCAACGCTGGTGCAAGGATCGTGGCTGGAAGGTGGACGATTTAGCACGGCCGGGCCGTTCCGGCGGCGGTTGGTGCTGGATCAGGAGGTTGGGACGGCTCGGCCGTGCGCGTTCAACGCTTCAAATCCCGGCGCTTGCGGCGGGTGGATCATGCGGTCTTCGACAACGTTCGTGGTCTTCCTTCTTCCAAGGTTGCGGTTGAGCTGCTGTCTCCTTCCCCGACGTCTTCTGGCGTTGCTCGAAGTTGGCTGCGGTGGTGGTTCAGGGGTGCTTGGTGCCTCTGTTGTTCTTGCGTTGAGTGCGAGTTCATGTAATCTGCGTATGTGCGTTTACTCTTTGATGTAATTTACGCAGGTTTCTCCCTTTCAAAAAAAAATTATATTATATTGGTCAATTCACGAACTAGAGATACGCGCATGACTTATAAACCGGAATAACATACATCTTGTTGATCAAACTGAAGTCGATGAAAGGTTAATGTTGAAATAAGGAGTATAGCGTATGCACGGTGTAAACAGGGCGTACATACATCTGAAGTAGAATCACGTGGAGCGCCACAAAATCCAAGTTGAAGCAATAATAACCAGCATGGAACACAGAACAGAAGGGAACGGGATGGCGTGGGAGTTCCCGCGTCACCATCCTCATCTCATCTCATCTCCACACGTCGGAAAGCGTGCTACGAAAGGTCGCCACCGTAACAGAAACGGCGCGGCCTACCTCGTTCTACGCTCACTGATAGGTAGGGCCGAGAAGCATGGCCACGTATACGACCTCACCTGTCAGTCGCCCAAGGTCAGCAACAGGGAAGATTGCACGTCTGGGGAAGCAACCTTATCTGCACATCACAAGTCCCGTCGCCTACACGTCACCGCATATCTCCATCTCGGTTCCTTTGCCTTCGCGGCTTCGCCGTCCGTCCCAACTCCCAAGTGGTCAAGTCCTACTACAGCAAAATCACGTTCCACCCCCTGTGCTGTGCAACCACCAAAAAAAAATGAAAGCTCCACAGTACTCCCTCCGTTCCTAAATACTATAAGATGTTTTAACTTTTATGCACATTCATATGTATCTAGATGTATGTGGACATGTTTTAATGTGTATATACACTTATTTGAGTTTGCACCTACCTAACATGTGAGCTAGCTAGAGCATCTTCTATTGTGGAACGGAGGGAGTACTTACGTGATAGGACATCACGATCACTCACCGTCACACGACACTATAGGTTGAAAGATACACTCCGGTAGATCTTGGACATGAATCGGAATATATTCCGATCTCCCTACCGGACAACTACAGTTCGACTCGATGAATTGATGACATCGATCGACGATCACAACCAAATGTTGAGAAAAAAAAACGAACCAACGGAGGGAGGAACCACCGTTGTTTTTAATTAAGTAGGAGGTGAGTCTCGAACCCTACCCGCCTAGCACAAGAACATATGTGCCAGCCAGTAAGCCTCAGGGTCTTCCTAAAAATGTTGAGACCACGTAAGCCTTTTTTTAGTTTTTTCTACCCCCCTCTGACCGGAAAAAATGGCGCGAGCTGTACTTCCAAATTGTACATAGAAAGTTCATTTTCTCTTCGGATCGGTGGCAGTGTATACATTTTTAAGATTGCAAACCCATGTGACCTTTGGCTCCTTATCTTAAATTGTGCCCCGCAGTTAAACATGGGTAATGCTACACCTACGGGAGGATTTTTTTTAAGTCCATCATCTTCGATTAAACAATGGAAGTTACTCCCTATGTTCTTAAATATAAGATATTTTACATATTTCCCATGTTGATACTGAAATAAGTGAACATATACACAATAAAACATGTCTAGATACATGCACATACACATGAATTTGACAAAAGGCCGAAACATCTTATATTTAGAAACAAAGGGAGTAGCAGTGTACAACGTTAACCTACGCGATCCACAATAATGACTTTCACTTTGCAGCACCAAATATTATGATCAAAAGGAGGAGTCACAATGCATTTTGCTATGCCGGTCTCGGTCACGGGAGGTGAATCGGGCCCAACACAGAAAACCCCAGGAAGAAAATTGCTTTGTGGCACGTCGTGTGTACCTACCGATACTTAGACAGGGTAAAACTAATTAAATTTGAGCTGAATGGAATAATCTAGTTGAAAAACTCAAAGATATGACAATTTGTGTGAAATATGTGAAAGCGTGGGCTATAAACTGGAATTCACTCTAAAAATTGACTACTAATATAACAAAAATATACTTGTAAGGAAATGATAATATCATTAAATTTGTCAACGATAGCATTTTTTTGAAAAGCAGATATATACCAATATATGCTTACAATATATAGGTTACAACTAAAAACATGAAATAGGCTGGAAAAAGCATTAGTCCTACCACTCTCACAAATATGACGGTAACACTACATATTGTTAAGAGCTTTTCTTTATTTCTAAAGAAGAGTCATACAAAGAAATAATTTGTGCAGTTAGACACCCAAAATATGTGCTAGGTCCTCTATCCCACCAAAAAACTGAAATAAAATTTTGAGGATACATCTTCACATTTTATGTCTTCACAAAGTCGTTTCATCAAAAACCAATATTTTTCGTATCCTGTGTAAAAAGACAAAAAAAAGTCTCATGAAAAGGCTTATTTTAGCAACAAATTTTTTCTTTTTACTAAAGTCATAAAAAAGGTCCGTTTTTTCATAACGACTTTGTGAACACATTTTAAAATATGTCTAAAATACATTTTAAATAAAGGATACGTATTAAATAAAGGATACGTATGAATCTGGAGGCAAAACACCACTCCCGTAAATTCAATGCCTAGACCATCATGTATTTCTTACGATTGAAAGACTACTAGGGCACCCAAGCTGGTACGATAATTCCCAAATGTTGCAAAACTCGTGAATTACGTGAACAAGACAGGAGTTTGGGAGGCATAACTAATATTCATGATTAAAAGGGGCCCAAATGGAAGACGCGCGTCCCGACTCCCGACTGATTCGTGCGGCCTCCATTAAAAGCAACGTCCTAACGTTACGGCACCAACAAACCTTGGCTACGCTTTCCCACTCCCGCCCCGCCCGCACACGTTTCGTCGAACACCTCACCGCCGTCGACATGGCCACCACGTCCCGCTCCGTCTCCGGCTCCGACGAGGACGAATCGACGCCGGCGATGCGCCGTCTCCGTCGCCTCTCCCTCCACCTCCTCCAGCCCTCTGATCGGCCCGCTCCCGAGGAGACCAATTCTCTGGTCCCCGCGGCGTGCGCGGGCAAGCGGCGGGCGGGGGGCCTGGACGCGGACGCGGCGGCGCTCACGGCGTACCTTCGGGGCCGGCACCGGGCGATGCAGGCTCGGGTGTACGAGTTCTACGTCGCGCGCCCGGAGCTCCAGACGCCCGTGGAGCTCCCCACGGTCGCGCACCGCGAGCTCTGCTTCAGGCAGATGTCCGCGCTGGTGCGGGAGGCGGGGGTTCGGCCGCTCGCCTTATGGCGAACGACCCCGCCGAGTACTTCGCCGTCATGGAGGCCGTCGGCGGGCTCGACATCTCCCTCGCCATCAAGGTCGGCGTCCAGTACAGGTTTGTGCGCTTTTTTACTGCGTGTTGTAATCAATTAACTGGTAATTGGGCAATTTTCGCACAATTAAACTGGTAGTGGTAGGTACACAACTCAACTAGAAGCTGATGCTTCCATATGTTTCATATGGGGATTGCTAGTTGGTAGTTGACGAGAGGGCTTAAATAATTGCACGATCGATTGGTAGTACGAGGGGAACTGCCAACTACTTTATCTATGAGCCAATTGGTAATTTGACATCCTTGTCGGTATCAGTAACTAAGTAGGGTTGATGGTGCAATGTTTTAAATGGATTAATAAGTTCCCGCTATCAGTGTGAGAATACGCTGACATCGAAGTCGTTTTTGTTTTGCTCTTTTGTGAGCAACATAAATCATGAGATGTGAGTACCCCTGCCTTTTGAGATATTGACCATACTCCGTGCACGGATTAATTGCATTTAGGAGGATTTTAGCATTGTTGTTGTGAGGGTGGGGCTTGGATCTGTACTTGTGAGTTATGAGTGAAGGGGACTGTGAAAACAGAGGTTCAGCACGAATGCACTTGGGTTTATATTTGCTTTGCTTGCTAATATATGATGTCATTTCGATGCAATAGTGTGGGCCTAGTTAATTAATTGATAACAACAAAAGCGCATTAATTCTTGATTACGATGGTTGGTGGGTACACAACTATGGTTTATGGTTAGTTTTAGAGCTAATACTATTTGATTTCCTGCCCTAAATTATGTGTACAACTATTACTGTGAAATGCCAGGCATTTTATTTGCCCATTTTTTCTCACTACAATTCTGTTTCGAGTCTTGGGATTATCTAGAGTATATATGCTGATATGCATCTGGAGTTTGGTTGGTGGTTCGGGCAACCTCAAGCACAACAGTACTCCTTCCGTTTTTGTATACAAGGCTCCTCAGCGGGTTATGTCAAAAGATCTTGTGGTTTACTATATATTTGGAAATCTTAGCAGGGCAGTAACACAACATTTGACATTTTGTAACCATTTACTTGCTTTACGTACTACATTTTCCTTGTATGTCTGTTGTTAGAAATCCACTAACTTGCCTGCTGTTAATGCAGTCTTTGGGGTGGTTCTATAATAAATTTAGGAACCAAGAAGCACAAAGAAAAGTACTTCGACAAAATTGACAATTTGGACTATCCAGGCTGCTTTGCTATGACAGAACTGCATCATGGTTAGATTATTTGTTTAATTATTTCATCAGTATTTCTGATTTCTTGTTTTGGTACTTTGATCTGCAATTGAACTGTCTTCCATGAATCCTGTTACGTTTCTTTTGAATGGGCAGCTGCGACTTGTAACCAGTACCTAAACACTGTTCACAATAATTTTAAAAGATTCCTTTTCTTTTTTTGTTGCTTTTTGGCAGGGTCCAATGTTCAAGCCCTACAGACTACTGCTACGTTTGATCCAGTTACAGACGAGTTCATTGTTGATACCCCAAATGATGGAGCCATTAAGTGGTGGATTGGCAACGCAGCTCTGCATGGAAAGTTCGCTACTGTTTTTGCGAGGTTAATTTTACCACTTCAGGGAAAAGGAGGGGAGCCTGCTGACATGGGAATTCATGCGTTTATTGTCCCGATTCGGGACCTTGAAACCCATGCTGTTCTTCCTGGAATAGAGATTAATGACTGTGGGCACAAGATAGGTCTAAATGGTGTAGATAATGGTGCCCTGAGGTTCTGTTCAGTTAGAATACCCCGTGACAATCTTCTGAACCGATTTGGTGATGTGGCCCGAGATGGAAAATACACAAGCAGTCTCCCCACGATTAACAGAAGATTTGCAGCAACCCTTGGCGAGCTTGTCGGCGGACGAGTTGGTCTTGCATATAGTTCTGTGGGGGTACTCAAAGTTGCAGTAACCATTGCGGTTAGATATGCTTTATTGCGTCAACAATTTGGTCCACCTAAGCAGCCTGAAATCAGTGTGCTGGATTACCAATCTCACCAGCACAAACTGATGCCTATGTTGGCATCAGCATATGCATTTCACTTTGCCAGAGCGTATTTGGTAGATAAGTACTCGGAAATGAAGAAAACCGATGATGAGGATCTTAGCGCTGATGTCCATGTGCTTTCATCTGGGCTGAAATCCTACATAACTTCATACACAGCGAAATCTATTAGCACATGCCGAGAATCATGTGGTGGCCATGGGTACGCTGCTGTAAATCGTTTTGGTGGTCTTCGGAATGACCATGATATATTTCAAACATTTGAAGGAGACAATACAGTTCTCCTGCAGCAGGTACCAATAAGCATTCTTTACAAAGCCAGAGCACACAGTTTATAACATATTGTGGTTTAAATGAAGTTTGGATGAGTCATTGATGGGATATGAAGTTACTTATACATCAAATGATGTACCTCTTATGATGATGCTATTGTAGGTTGCTGGAGATCTCCTGAAGCAATATCAGCAAAAGTTTAAGGGAGGAACGCTCTCAGTCACCTGGAACTACTTGAGAGACTCCATGAATACCTACTTGTCTCGGCCAAATCCCGTTACTGGTCGATGGGAAGGAGAAGATCATCTAAGGGATCCTAACTTTCAGCTGGATGCTTTCAGAGTAAGTCATATCTTCATAATAGTCTCAGTACAAGTTTGCGAAACTCCCTGTACTGATTAGACAAATTTTCTTCTCAGTACCGAACATCACGATTATTGCATAGCGTTGCTGCTCGACTTCAGAAGCATATGAAGACGCTTGGAGGTTTTGGTGCGTGGAACAGATGTTTAAACCATCTGCTCACACTCGCAGAGTCACACATTGAGTCTGTCATCCTTGCTAGGTTTATAGAAGCTGTGAAAAGGTATAATTCTGTGCACATACTCAGTTACACTGTTTTTACCATGGTGCTCACTAGTATATTTTTTCTAAAAAATGGAGCTCAATAGTAGATCCAGTCTTTAGAAGGTAGATCTTTTTTAACAGTCCTTAATATTTTTTGTTTAAGACATGGAATTAACAACTACAGTATCCAACATGATGGAGAATTTAAAAATACTCCTGTTGCCCTGACTGCATATTCCACCCAGTTTCCATCACGAGTACTTGTGCTTCAGTAGTGGAGCCACCAAATGACTGTATAGCAGATAACACTTGTGCGGCTGAGAACTCAGTTCTGTGTTCGAGGCCTTGCCCTCATTTTATTCTTTAGCTGAAGCATGAATAAAAATTGATGCTAACGATCAAAGCATGGAGGCCTAATAACCACCTAGATGTTATTTGCATCCCTTTTGAGTTGTACTCCCTCCGTCCCACAATATAAGATGTTTTAGTCTTTTTCACCGCACACACATGTATCTAGACACGTTTAAGTGCATGTGTCCATTCTTTTTAGTATGAATCTAGACATGCATGTGTAACACGTAAAACATCTTACATTGTGGAACGGAGGGAGTATATGGTAAAATGTTGACATGACAACAATGACTTATGATGCATCTGTGCAGTTGCCCTGACGAAAAAACACGCGAAGTACTGAAGCTAGTGTGCGACCTTTACGCGCTCGACAGGATCTGGAATGACATCGGGACATATCGGAACGTAGACTACGTTGCACCAAACAAAGCGAAGGTTCGTTTCTGCTTATCAAATTCGTTCGTCCCTCCCCTAGTGCTGCAAATAAGCAATTTCATTTCTTAGCTCCAAACCAGAACCAGGACCTGATGCTTCCCCTTATACTTGCAGGCTATCCATAAACTGGTAGACTACCTCAGTTACCAAGTGAGGCTCGTGGCTCGCGAACTTGTCGATGCCTTCGATATTCCAGATCAAATCATCCGTGCCCCAATCGGCATGCAGTCTCAGGCCTACAATCAGTATACACAGTGTGTCGGCTTCTAGAGAAACAAACAAAACAAAGCATAGCATTCCACTGCCAAGTTCAGAGAGTTACTACACGAAGTTCTCCGTAGACAAACTTCCGTCGTATCCTATATCCAGTATAGAAAGCCAAATAAATTGTATAGTAACGTAAATAATAGACAAGAGGCGATGTATAAGTAGTAACATTGTGAACTATTTTTTGTCAGATTGTGCTTTGGCAGCACTGCTGTGAATACTCGTACGTGACGGACTCTGTAGCTATAGTATTTGATGAATAATATCTCTTCATGATGATGATGTGGCTAATCTGTAGGTTGAGAACATCATATATGGAACCATCCATCATCCAGGATTATGCAGACTTACAACAGTACATTTTGGCATGCACATAGCTGAAATGCATAACACAGAAGCCTAACTGCAGCAGTAATGCTTAGTTAAACATATGTGCTGTACTGTGATTACCAATGAACTATATCCCAACTCGCATAAAACTTGAGCTATTAACAAATCACTTCTACATCCAGCCACAGCATTCTCAGTTCTCTTGTTTGATACAATTCGGGACACATAAAATCACGAAGAGCTTTCGTGAAGTAGAGTACAAAACAGACAAACTTAATGTCAGTCTGAATCGGAATCCCGAGCAGTTGATGATCTAACCCTCCTATTCTTTGACATGTCAGTCTCATCATCTTCATCGTCCTCATCTTTCTTCTTTTCCTCAATTATACCTACATTTTTTGTGGGTGTTAGCATATTTGTTACTCCCTCCGGTCCGTAAAAACATTCGGAAGAAAACAGCTTCGACAGCACAAGTCCTACTTATCACGTCCGACCCTTTTTTGGGATCGGAGGAAGTATATAAAATTGCGAAGGAACGCTGCATGATGAAGTAAAATAGCGCTATCTCTACCTTTCCTCTTGAGAATATTTTCCAATAACCTGGTAGAAAAATCATCTTTTCCTCCAAGGTCTTCAAATCCAACTAGCCGATCAATAGCAATACCCTTCCTGACATACAGAAGTAACGCAAAAATACTAAATCAGAATGCCTTATGGCTTACATGATGTACGAATAGAAATGAGCACAGAACAGTTATAAGGCACATTATCCAATGATGAAACTGGTGGATGCCGTGAACAATTTGTGCACTTACTTGAACAATATAACACATGGCAACGTTTTGATTGCCAGTTTTGTCACAAAGAAGGGAGCATTCTGCAGTAGTTATACACAGATTAGCATCATCGATGCAGTACAAGATAAAGTAACTTCAAGCTAACAGCAATAGCATACGAACCTCGGCATCAAGCTTGACAAATTTAGTTCCCAAATAGACCGGTGCAAGTGCCTTCAAGTGCTTATCCATGATCCTACCACATATTTACATAGTTGTCCTTTACTAAATCATCAGGGGCAAGAGTAAAGTAAAGCAAATTTCATAAAAAGGAGTTATGGCTTACTTGCAGCGGTAAAATTCACGATGGTAGAAATGACAGATGACCTTGTCACCGCGAGTGACCTCCGCTAGGAAGTCTCCTTCAGTTATTTCCCTGTATTCACCATGACCTTGCCTCTTTAACACTTCACGCTTCTCGACCTCTCTCTGTTGCATAGAGAAAATTGAAACTTAATCCATGATACTACACTTACGCAAGCTTCGCAAGTGCGGTATGCAGATCAGTACCTTCATAGCAGCAATTCTTTCTGCATGCAACTTTTCAAGCTCTGGGTCCTACAAAGCAGTTCCGCGATATAATGGTTGTGGGATGGATACCAAAACCTTGGTGCTCTACACTAAAGATAAATGTAAGACAAACATATGGAGATGGTGTACAGTTTAACTCACATCCAATAACTCATCAAGATCAACTTCATCATGGATTGCAGGTGCTGCGTGAGCCTTCTCTTTAGCTATAACTTCCTAACATGGTATCTGTGTCAGTATCTCAAAAGAAAACTCATAATGAAACAAGCAGCGTTATTCTTGCTCCAACAGTAGATTTGATAAAGGCACAAGTTCTGAAAATCCGTGCTAGCAGATTTCTGAAAATTCAAAAGGAACTCACATACATAAGGTGCAAGTAATGTGTGTTAATATGTCTGTGCATTTGTGTGCGGAATGGTGAATGTTGTTCCCACGGACTGATTAAGCTCGACAAAGGAATTTCTCTTTCTTTTCTATAATAGAAAGATGTCTTTTTCACATCACTGAGTAATCAGCATAATGAAAAGTTTCGCCAAAAAATAATCAAATGAGACAACTTTGCCTCTCGAATTGTGAAACCGTTTTGGCTCCACATTCAATTAAATACCGTTTGCAAGGCGGTTTAGACCAGTCTTATGGTTGTTGTTGTTTTGCTTTTGCACACGTCACAATCTACTCTGTTCATTCAGATGGGCAAATTAACAGACTTACATGCTGCGAGAGAGGTGGAACCGACAAAGAAAAGCTCCTTGCAAGGGATCCTCCCGCGGAGGCTTACCTTCCTCTGGTCCATCACGCAACTAGGGCACCCCTCGTGGTGGCACACCACCACCGACGGTGGCGGTTTCAGCAACAGCGCTTCTTCCACGCTGCCCATTTCGATCAGCTGTGAACTTTTTCTTTCTTTCTTGTTATGGACAGAAAGTGCTTGTATCTTATTTTCACTTGATTTGATAAGCTGTGGACTGAACCGGGAGCTAGCTGGAGGTCCTACTTATACCAGCATCAGCCTAGCTGACGTCCAAAATCCAAGCGTGCCGCTAGCTACTTAACTGGTCTCCGACCAATTTGGCACAGTCCGCTACACAACGTCCGGCAGGTTTCATGCCTGCTCGAGATGTCCCTCGAATGCATCCATGGAAGTTGGAGCTATTCTTGCTTAATTAAGGTCTAGCCGGTTCGATAAGGGATGTGGAATTGGCAGCTAGCTAGTAGCCCTAAATATCTGTTACAGTTCAGCACAAATATCCTGATTACTTTGGTACCCTTGATACTTTTAGATCGCAGTTTTGCAGTAATAATGTTGGGGAGCAGGCATCGGGTGAAACCGTGTACCAAAGCGGTGTAGCTTCACCCTCTATGTAACCAGGACGGCCGAAACCATAGCTCCTTGAACTGCCACTCCCCCTACCTTCACTCCATCTGTTTCTACTCAGCTCTCCCGACTTCCTCCCTTCTTTGTCTGCTCGCAGCCATGGACCATACTGCGATTTCTCCCCCTTCTTCAAACGAATAGTGCATTCTTTTTCACCATGACCTATAACTCCACAAGTGTAGCAGAAGTCGGGTAGATGTTCGTACTCAAACCTGCACCACAACTCTCTCTTCTCCTCCTCAGACTCCAACGTCGTCCCCCTCATCAAAGGCTTTGTAATGTCTAATTTAATTTTCACGCGAAGATACTTTCCAGGAGCCAGCCCGTCTGGACGTGTACGCGACGTACCAAGTGTCGAGTCCGTACGTCCTGAGCATCTGCACAAACGCGACGGCTCTCAACAAGGCCACGCCAGTGAACTTCCTGCAGCACGTGTCCCTGAACCTGGGTGGGCAGGACGGCGGCGACGTGCTGGGCCACACGCTCCAGCTCTTCGCGTCCCGGTACACCCCCATGGACGCCGAGCTCATCCCGTCGTCTGGCCGCGTGGAGCCGGTTGCCGGCACGAACTACGACTTCCGGACGTCGACGCCCATCGGCGCGCGCATCCGGCAGGTTACCGGCGGGGGCGTCCACGGGTACGACACCAACTATGTGATCAACGGGGAAGGCATGCGGAGGGTGGCAGCTCTGCGGGATGGCAAGTCTGGCCGCGGGTTGGAGTTGTGGGCGAACCAGCCGGCGATGCAGCTCTACACCGGCAACAGGCTGAACAACACCAAGGGGAAGGACGGCAAGGTGTATGGGCAGTACGGCAGGTTCTGTCTGGAGACGCAGGGGTACCCGGATGCCGTGAACCACCCCGAGTTCCCGTCGATCATGGTGAGGCCTGGGCAGGTGTACAACCATGACATAGTTTACAAGTTCTCGTTCTAACTTTGTGCATGTGGTTCCCTCTGGATTCGGAGCCGGTGTGTTGCATCATGAGCAAATAAAAGACTTACATGCACACAAGTTTCCTTGAGAACAATTTACTGCATATTATTATTTTTTTACTCCAGGCGTGCTCAAGCAACATTTTAAATTTTCCACACGCTAGTTTTCTCTAGAAATCCCTGTAGGCTAGTGGTTCCTTTTACTAGGTGAAGCTAGTTTTTTTTAGGGGAAGCTTGTAGTCCAATGATCTAGCAGTGGAGTCGCTAGATCCTGCAGAGTGACTAGACAGCGTCGTGGAGACTTGGGCTGGGCCCTCTGTTCTAGCTAGCTTTGCAACTTGTTACAGGTTTGCTGCATTTATCAGCAGGTAGCCCATAGCCACATACTTGTAAACTAATTATAAAGTATTAACACATACACTAATATGACTAAATTCCTGTCACTTATAGAGTACATAGGATGAGTCCCCTGCAACTTGGGGCCCAGGGTGATCGCCCCTTTGCCCGGCCTCGGGGCTGGCACTCCGACTCTTCGAGCATAAGCAACAAACGGTTCGAAATCAAAAGATTGCACCTTTTTTTTTGCAAATACCATCAGCTTATATGAACACAGTGGCCACATCCCAACACTCCTATCAATCCCAGACCTGCCATTTTTTTGCAACTCTAGCCATCTTTCTTGGTTAAGTGTGAGTTCGTTTTGTAAACGACTTGCTGCATAAGCCTCATATGCATAATGGAATGCAGTAGCAATCTTGGCCAAAACATAAAATGCATATTCCAAATAAACATCTCTCAGCTCCACAAAAAATTATAGATGTAACCATTTTGCCACATTCCCAGAACAGAGCTTTCCCATTTCACACAAGCTAACTACTCGCCGAATCTTAGGCTTTTAGCATCTGTCGTTTGATTGCCAAGGCGAATAACCGTAACCACAAGAATGAACTTGTCCGAAGATCCAGGAGGACCACGACACCGGCGTCCCGAGCTCCTCATCCGATCCCGCGATCTGATCGCCATTTCAGACCGGGGACACGGTGACGGCGACGCGCAGGGCGTGGAATCTTCGAGGGAGAGAAGGAGGGAGCCTAGCGGCGGAGGAGATTCACCTTCTTGTAGTCGCGGGCGGCGGCGGCCAGGACGTTGCCGAAGGCCAGGCCTTGGAGTTTCGACTTCACCTCATCCGGATCCATCTCCCCTCCTCCCTCTAACGCGCGCCGGCGCCTTCCTCCTCCGCCGCGTCGGCTCGAACTCGCCGCAGATTTGCTTCTGTTCGGTGCAGGTGGCGATTGTAGTGTTTTCTTTGCGCGATTGGAGTGTTGTTTTGCAGTGCAGCCTCAGCGACCAACAGATTTATACTTTCCTCTGCGGAATAGCATAGTACTCCTATCCCGTTTATAGGTGGCCCACGGGCCGGCCCAGACCCAGCAGGGCCTGACCCACGCCTAAACCGGTCTGGCCCAACAAGGCCCGTGGCGACCCGTTTATAAATGGGTCTTTTCAGTCTTTTGGATTGATGTGACTGCTATGGAGGCGTTAGCGTTGCTGGATGGTCTTCAGTTAGCAGAACAGTTTGGTGCGCAATCGTTGCTCGTGGAGTCTGACTCGATGGAAGTTGTCGAAGCTGTGAATTGTCCATCGGAGTTTCGAGGAACGACTGCTGTGATTATCGATGATTGCCGGCAACTACTGAGGTCGCTTGGCATGGCAACATTACAACACTGTCCGCGAGAGGCAAATGAAGCAGCTCATGTGCTTGCTCGCCACGGATCTTCGATGGAACTGAGGGAATTTTGGTTCGATGATCCTCCTGTAATTCTTTTACCTGTTCTGGTTGACGATCGTGTGATCATTGCTTAATGAAGTTGTCTAAAGTTTCAAAAAAAAATCAAACAAATTAGAAGAAAATAGAAAAATAAACGGGCCCGGGCTTCACTTCAATAAACGAGCACGACACATGACGTGATGCAGGCCGACATGGCCCGTTCAGTCGCGTGTCGGGCCAAGCCTGTTACGGGGAACATCTAAAATAACAAATCAATATAATTAGATCACCACAGAATATATATGTATAGTGTATTTATTCAGCGTTATAGATATTCATATGTATGTTCATAAAATTGGTCGAACTTAAGCGATTTTTAACTAAAAAATATAAGTCCTTTTTTTTAGGAAAGAAGGTACACTAAATTTTGCTCGTAGATTTGGGTTTCTTTGCGTCATACTCAGCTTTTACTGAGTTAACATACAAGTGCCATGTTTGCTAGGTTATCGGACACATCACTACTCCTAACCAACAATCGAGATTTTAAAAGGCTCTACTGTTACTGTTTACCATCTAGTCGAGCTATCCATGGATATCCCCGGACCACTGAAAACATAGGACAACCTCATGAGAAAGAACACAAAAAAATGTACAAATTGGAGCGACCACATTGAAAAGATAACAACCCCAAACAACATTACATTTAATCGTCTCATTCACAGCATGTTGATCTCAAGAAAAAAATTGTCTTCTCATTCACAGCATGTTGATCTCAAGAAAAAAATTGTCTCATTCACAGGTAACACAATAATTCGCTGTCTATATTGTATTATAATGATAGTTTATGTTACTTTCATTCAGTTTAGGCCACAATTACCACTATAGATTTGGTTGTTTCGAGCTGGTGTTTGATTTAAATAGAAAATGTAAGGGTTTGATGTAATATGTGTGGAATGTAGGTCGATCATCCGGATGATGGCATTCTTTGTCGAGTTGTGCCACAGTGGTTTGAGTTGCGCCACGGTGGTTTCTTCTGTGCAATGTAGGGACTAATCGGAGGTCACCAATTCTGACTAGAGCAAGACAAGCACGAGCTGAACTCAATTGAGTAAACCATCTCATTTGTATAAAAAAAGGTGTTGTCATTTCCTGGTTACAATGTACAAAAAGGACCGACGATATCACGGCCACGTTGGGCTGCGCAAGTGCGGATACAAGAAACACGCCCTGCCATCAGCTTAGTATTTGCCTCCTGTACAGCTGGGGCAGTCAGTGCACCGCGGCTGGTCCTGAACTTTTTAAGGTCATCGTCAACAGCCATTAGCACAATGGCATGGGCTATAGGAGTCCCAGGGACTTGAGCTGCTGGACATGCTCAGCAGGGAGTGGCGGGGGAGACCAATCTGCGCGTTCACCGTCTACATCTTCCACAACGTATTCCTGGAGAACACCAACTGGGGGTTATAAACAGGAGGAAACACCATGGATGGTAAACTAAAGGGATGAGTTAAAAAGCAATGCTCACCTTTGTTAGCATTCGTTTGGCGAGGATGTGGTAGTGCCTTTGCCAGATCCTCTGGCCTACCATAGTGCCACCAGTACGCTGTAGAAGATGCCGACGACCGTGAACAGCCCAAGCACGATCACTCCCATTATGAGGAGCAATGGTAACCCTGCTTCCCCTGCGCCTCCCAAGCAACCGCCACACTCCCCAGCTGTAGTTGCACAGCCTTCAAAGCATGTGGTGCAGTCCGTCCACATGCAAAGCGTGCCAGGAAGATGACAATCCGCACACATCCTGAAACGAAACAGAACAGTGAGTGTACAACATACAGATGAACCAGAGCATGTAGCATTAACAGCTAACCAATGTAGTCACTGAATTACTCGAAGCCTACCCTGGTTGGCAGCAACATAGACACAGTTCTCGACAAGGCTGAGCCAAGTCACTCCGTACTCTTCGGTCATAACACGTTATGAAGCATCCCGATAATCCGAGTAAAGCAAAGAACAACAAAGCTCCTGTAAATAGAATAAAGATGCTCATCAACTCAGTTCAGAATTTAAACCAAATGTGCAGCATAAGGATGCATCATATATCTCAGCAACAGCGTCCGTACATATTTAATTACTACATAGTGTAGATCATCACACAATACCTAGTATTAGTCCCTCGCAGCATAAACACAACAGATGAATGAATGTATCCGGTAGGAAGGAAAGAACAACTTTAAACATTGCCATGCATGTAGCTGGGCAACTAGCTATGTCCTATTCAACATACATCTTTCCTGTAGTTGAAAACGTAATACATTTCCTCTCATTTTTCCTTTTCTACACTACTAAACTCTTTTATAAGAGAGGCTGGCTAGACAGAATATACACTGATCGCATATTTCACTAAGTAAAAGTACAGATTCCATACAGCTGAGTGTTGAGGAGGAACAGTAAATTGCATCGACAGGGATTAGACACCACCCACACATCCAGACAAGGGCATACGGTATAAATTCATTATTAAAATCATGAAAAGCAGGTACAAGCTAAGGTACAACTGATGAACTGATAACAAAAGATGCAAATGATTTAAGTAGTTTACCACATATATAATAGAAACTAACTTCGTTATCAAAACCCCAGGCCGTCCTCAACCAATATTGCTGGTACCCATCAATGAAATGTACCAAATAAGCCAATGCAGAGATGACCTGAACAAAGGAGTAAGATATACACTTATCACTCAATACAAGAAATGTACAAAAGAAAAGTGACACAGATGCTCAAAGACTTACAAACTGGACTAGAGCAAAGATGAATAATATATCTCTAGTAACAAAGAAACGGAACTTCATCGTTCGCCATTTCCTGTCAGTGTGGACATGAACCCTCAAGTAATACGGAGCCTTGCAGGTGGTGCAATGAGAAAATGCAAATCCCTCCTGCATATGACAAAGCATCAAGTACTGTTAGTTTTACGCAAGAAAGACACAATCTCATTAAAAAAGCCAAGCTTCTAATAGCTAAGACAAGTAGGCAACAAGATGCAAAGAGTCAGACCACTGAATGCTTTTGCAAATGCAACAGGAAGAACTTTACTATTTCACTTTTTGCTGAACAAAGAGAATTCATATTTCTGAGCGTTAAAAGAGAAAACAATAAGTCATACATCATTTCTACTCTGATCTACTGGATCAATCCTTAGAAGCAATACGCTTTATGTCATAATCCGAACTTCCAACACCAACTCCACTTCCATCTACCCTTACCAAACAGCACAACTTCCTTTTGATGCAGACATCCCAACATCCTAACAGAAAGCAGATTTCCAGTACTAACTACCATAATTGGACCTGAGAACATCTGCCTAACAAACTGGAACACCCATATTCCTAATATAGTCAAAGGAAGAGTACATTGTTAGCCAGGAAAGTAATCTGACCTACCACTGCATCTTAAAATTGAAAATTCAAGTTAGGGGAAGAGGGGGAACAGTCTATTTAGAATGTTCAGGCAGCACAGAACCTTCGTTTTTTACCTGACACTGTACAGAAGGCCCGTAGAGAAAATATATTAAAAACACAGTCCACTTTTCAACCTGAAGTATGGTCAAAGTTAACTATTCAAACAGTCCACTTTTCAACATGTCCACTTCTCAAGCTCAAGCGGTCACAGAAGTGGTTTTGACTGATGTGGATGCCACACGATGTAATCTCAATGCCACATCACTGCATGTCATCCAATTCCATTCTTTTATGAATTTCTACCAATTGTTCTATCATCTCTAGTAATTTTTGTGTGAAAGATTTAAATCCAGATGGTATACTTTGTTTTAGGTTGTTTATATTTCAGTGTTTATCAGCTCATGGTGGCGATATGCCAACCACATGGAGGACGTGTGGCATCCACTTCACCAAAACCACTTGTAAAACCATTCAAGGGTGAAAAGTGGGCTATTTTAGTAGTTTGAGGCTGCAATTCAAACAGCTTTGGAGTTTAGGGTTTAAAAGTGAACTCCCACCAGAGTTATAGAGTTGTAAAATGTAAAGTAGATTTTTTTCTATATTAAACGAAGATGGAGCACTTACAGTTACAGGTGGTATTTACAGGCATTCAAGCAATACAAGACTTGATGAATGTATCTTAAAAGAAATCTCTCTTTTGGCAACTTAAGCAATGCCATGTCAACTGAGGGTCAAAATGACAGGTACAACTTCATAAACAAAAAGATTGTGCGACTTTTAAAATATTTTAGTTAGTGAATTTCTAGTTACAAAAAATGCAATTGCAGTTATAAAGTTTCATTCACAGTATGCATTAATGGTGTAACTTTTAATAACTTTGTTATGTGTAGACGTAGTCACACATGAATGCTCTAGAGTTAATTTGATATGTTTAGACTGTTAGTCACGCGTGAATTCGCTTTTCTCGCTACATAACAATCGTGAACGGCGAACACACAAAATTGGGCTGTCAGCTTGTCACACAAAGATAACAGGGTGGTCATACAAAGCACTAATCAACAGAGAACATCTGTAACAAAAGAGAAAAGAAACAGCGGCTGGATTGAATTTTTGTTGTTGCTGCAAAATGAGGTTATTAATCATACTCATAGTCTTAACACTACATACTGCTACAACCACACATAAAAAAATAGATCTAACTGATGACATGTATCAGACAGCTAAACACTACTATGATATATTCCGCTGAAATATCACCCTGCTAAATCAAATATAACTAGCATTCTGTCAACTGGGCTAACAAAATTAACTAGTGTGTTTCAGAGGTTAGGTAGCGGTAAAACCATGCCAATACGCAATGCACCTTGGAAAATGTAAATTCCACGTATGATAATTCAACTGGGAATGAAAATACAGCTGCAGTTTTTTACAGACATGGACCCAGCATAGGGATATATTAAGATTTGACTCCACTAGCTGAAAGGGTGGCTTACTATATCTCTCATATTCTACTTGGGCAGGTTAGTTGGCTAGTCGTGGTGCATCATTCGACAGCACTGACGAAACATAGTAACACATCCATGGTGAAAAGGAAACTTACTGGGTCTTCCATTTCTAGTCTACTTGTCTACAACTCTAGATGATCCCTGAATTGATTGACCACTAGAATGCAAGCGAATCATACCCAAATGGCCACAACAACATCTAAGCACAACAATCATACACGAGGTATAGCTTCCACGCATTCACATAATTAAGCTAAGGGAAACCACAGATACAACCCTCGGCGGATCCATCACACAATCACATTGCTTCGGAGCTCCAGGATAGCACCGGAGCATCATTCAAGAGAGTGAAAGCGCGTACCTTGACGGCTCTCCAGTGGTCGAGGCAGTCGCGGTGCACGTACTTGGACGTGCCCTTGCACTTGCACGGCGCGATGAAGTCCCTCCCTGCACAAGGACACCGAGACAGGCAGTCAACCCCTGCCAAAAAAAGAAAGCGGCCAACGATAACAGGGGCAGCAACAGCTCGCGCGGGACGGATCCGGCGGGCGCACGTACCGTCGGTCTCGAGGCAGATCCGGCACTGGAGCTGGTCCCCGGCGCCGGCCTCGAGGTCGATCTCCGGCGACGGCGGCGGGATCAGCGGGTCCGTCGCCTTCTCGTCGTCCATCGCCCCGAGCAAGCCTGCGGTTCTAGAAGCTTCTGGGCCCGTCCATCCGGAACCCTAACAACCTTGGGCTCCTCTTTTTCGTCGCCTCGATGGATTCGACGGGGCGGGCGGGGAGTAGGAGGAGGGAGGAGGTTGGAGACGAGTTGTTGGGGAATAGACTTCTCCTAGGTGCGAAACGAAGCGAAGCGAGGTATACGTGGGACAGGGCGGCAAAAAAAAAGGTATACGTGGGACCGGCGCAGGTAGCACGGCCACGGTGGGTGCGGGTGAAGATTATCTTGGAAGCTTCCGATTCGTCTGCCAGTGGTTAGTCGGAGGAGCTAGCAGGAGAGGATGTTTCGGTGCCGGTGCCAGGGCGGGCGGCTTGTGTTTTGATCTTGACCAGCCAACTGCCAATGACTGTTTTCTTCCTAATAAGAGAAATGGCTTTTTTTTTAGACAACGAGTCCGCATGAACATCATCGCATATACTCTTTTTTTAAACAAAGCTAATATATTGACATCAATGATCCCTATACAGGAAAGATAGGTGACTAGTTGCACAATACGATAAGAAGTCGATCTATATACATGAAGAAGGTGCTGAAGATCACAAATGGAACCATATGACGATTCGACCATCCGTCGATAACCCAGATCCGAAATTGCCGCATCTGTGATCTTCAAGAGCCTCGATAGAGGTGTGATCAAGTTGATGTCCCACGGGTGGCTCTCCAGACGGTTTATCTGGAATATGCACGAGAGATATATGGTTGAGTTGTGGATCTGGAGCATCTTTCACCGAGGTCACACTCACATCGTCCCCATTGTTTGAATCTAAGATCAACAACGGAGTAGTTGTCGTCCACCTCCGGTGACATAACCCGAACAACATAGAGACTGCATCTTCAACATGACGATCATGTGACAATGTCAAGCAAGTCCAACTAAATCAACTAAGAAAAAGTCGCTCTTTGAGAATATACATGAGAGCCCTCATAGCCTTGCCCAGCATAAACTTGAAAGAAAACTCAGTATTTGCAACACGTCTGATTCTCTATTCAGTTTTCGATAGTGATCGATGGGCCAGAGCCATTATAAATGCAATAAATAAATAATCTCTCAAATAAATCATCAAGTTTTTTCTTAAATGGTTGAAATAACACGTTGTTACAACATAACTAAGCCTGAACTTTCATCCGTGGCATAGCCGTATCAAGCATACAAACATATATCATCAACATTGCTCGCTTCAGCAATGCCAAGTAGCCACCACAAATGTCCCTAACAGCCTAATCGAAACTCCGTCACTAGCAAATCCTAGATTTAAAAAAGCATGAACACAATGGTAGCAAATTGTAAAGGACCAACCAAAGCACAATATTAATTTTGGAACATATTCTACCAATTTGGGGAAGGGGGTGAGGGGATCATACCACACGCAAGCGAGGTCCTTCTTTGCCTCCTCCACGTCGGAGATCTCTTGGCCGTTGGCCGGATGAGGCCAACAACACCTCGCCTGGCCGGTGGCGCACCGAAGGACTACCAATGAGGAGACGGCGGGGCTCCTCTTTGAGAGCCGCGAGGGTTCCAAGAGACTATAAATGGGCATAAACAACTATCTGTACTTGTTATAAAGCAAAACTTAACTAACTGTAATTAATATTAGTCTAGCTCAACATGCAAACTATCCACATCACTCACTTTTTTAGTCAACCAAATATCCACTAACATTCATTAATTATTGTCTATCTCTACATGTAAGCATCCATATCATTTTTTAGGGAACACATCATATTTTTCTTTAGTCATCAAATTGTCCACGTCATTTTTTTGCTTTCGAATGCTTAAGATCACACCATCCCGCTATGTAATACACAAGTAAATTGTGTGTAAGTAGAACACCGAAATCAGTTTTACCAATCAAATGAACCTCTTGCCAATTATTTTAAGTGATTAAAATCATATAACTATTATTCGAAATTATGTTCTCTTCTATATGTATCCGGTCAAAAAGTTTCTAGAAACATCGTGCGGAAATGTGCATGACATTTTCATGCAAACCATTCACATCATCCATTTTTAAACCCGTTGATTTCACCTTATCTACATTAATCAGATAAACTCCTGAAAAATAACGACCTTCAAATTATAATATACGCATTAAAGTACAATGTTCCACAATATAGGTACTCAACAGATAATACTCCCTATAATAAGAAAGTGAACAACAGATTTCTTGTAAAATTAGTGGTCGGCGACTTGGAGTGCATCTACCCTTTGAAGTAGTAGTAGATTCCGACACAGACGGCGATGAGAGCTCCCCCGACCATGTATTCGGTGTCGGACCAGCTCCACCCGTACCCCATGCATCTACAGCCGTCATTGTGGCTGCCATCTCCCTTTTCTCTACTTTACGACACGCTAAACTCAGTGCACCACCTTTTGTTGTGAACCAGTCGGGGACGTTAGATCACGTCGGTCCAAGGCAGATCGAAGCTTCTAGGCCTGTACCGCCCATTGTCTCGTTGGATTGGTCAAACATTAGGCGACAATGTTTGACGCCCATGATACAAGCATGAAGATGGTAAAAGTTCAAAAAGATTTCCGCGGGAACATCGTTTTTAGTTTTGTAAGAAATGAACTGGCCTAACGGAATTTTGAGTCAAATAATTACAATTTCTACTGAATTTTTATACTTATCTAGATCTTATTTTAAACATGTTATAGTATTACAAATATAATTTTATATTTGTTGGCATAATTTAACCACATGACTTGCAAGGTTTACTAAATATTAGTTAGTGTATTTTTTTTGTTTGTACTGAACATCAATGAATGATAATCAACTGTAACTTATTACAAAAATCGGTTATAGGACTATTTTTTCTTTAGTTCATTATTTATATAAATTATACGTATTTATTGTAAAGATCGATATGCAAAGAATATGACCTAAAAAATATCTCAATAGCGGCTTCTCGTGCATGATTAGCTCACCATAATGCTGATGGCTCTAAACAAATTTAAAGACTACAAGTGCCAATGCCAGGGTCTTGGGAAGACAATGGCCATCACAGAGACAAAGACGTAACCAAGAGTATTCTGTTTGTTGATCATTCTCACTTGTATAACCTACAGTCCCAATGTATATGTACTGATGGGTTCTAAAATGTACAATGATTTATGTGATTGCGATATGACACTGTTTATATATATATATATGAAATATTCAATGAATTATGTGATTCGGATGTGCTATACTGTCATTTGGATAAAATAATGAAATTATGGTAATGACTGCACCCAGTTAAGTGTTGGTAAACGTGGTCGATTGAACGACATATATAGACGATTTATTTAATAAAACCGTGTGTGAATCTAAGTAAAGCACACATAACACAAAAACATAAACCGTGTGTGATGCTACATAACGCACACGATTCAGCAAAAATAAAGCGTCTGCGATCTTGTCCATATCGCACACGGGCCAGTTAATACGTCCGTCTACAAAGTTCGCCTCGTCGCACAGGGTTAGTTTAGCCGTCTGCGATGTCTTCCCATATCACCCACCCATGGATAGCGACGTGCGCTATACTCGTGTGCGATGGCCAAAGTCGACCGTATGCGTTTGCCCGATCTGTACTAGTGTATGCCACTGGCAAGCAAGTGCAACTAAAGCAGCCAAGAAAAGTCGCTCTTTGAGAATATACATCAGAGCCCTCATAGTTGCCCAGCAGAAACTTGAAAGCAAACTCAGTATCTGCAACGCGTCTGATTCTTGGATAATGATCGATCTGCCAAAGCCATTATAAATGTAAAATCTAAATAATGTCTCAAAATAAATCATCAAGTTGTTTCTTAAATGGTTCGAATAACACACTGTTACAACATAACTTATCCTGAATTTTCATAGCCGTATCAAGCATACAAACATATATCAACAGTGCTTGCTTCAGCAATGCCAAGCAACCACCACATTTGTCCCTAACGGCCTAATCGAAACTCCTTCACTAGCAAATCCTAGATTTTAAAAAGTATGAACACAATGGTACCAAATTGTAACGGACCAACCAAAGCACAAGATTAATTTCTGAACAAATTCTACCATTTTGGGGAAAGGGGATGACGGTATCATACCACACGCAAGCGAGGTCCTTCTATGCACCCTCCACGCCAAAGATCTACTGGCCGGTGGCCGGATGAGGCCAACAACAATATTTGTCGCTAGCACTTTGCATAACTAAGTTATGTTCCCAAAAAACTAGCAGGTAACATATGTTCTCACTGACTACTACCGCGTTAAAGTATATGGCACATTTTTATCCGTATCATTCGTGGTTTGTCTTGTAGTTTGGATTGAGGTAGGACAACCAAGGAAAATTATTGTGTCTGACACACAATGACAGCCATACAACGTCACTGATCGTCATTACCACGAATGTCTTTGTTTTATACTACATGTGTGTTAGCACCAGGCTCATATCTCTATGCAGAATGTATGGTAGATGGATGGGGAGCTATCCCCCGTGGCAGCAAATTATTTTAAGTGATTAAAATCGTGTACCTATTATTCAAAATTTTGTGCTCTTCTATATGTATCCAGACATAAAGTTTCTAGAAACATCGTGCGGAAAAGTGTATGACATTTTCATGCAAACCATCCACATCATCCATTTTTAAACCCGTTGATTTCACCTTATCTACCTTAATTAGATACACCCCTAAAAAATAACGACCTTTAAAAATAAAATACACATGCATTCCCTGTCTATTAAATTTAGCCTATTGACTACTATTCTTAGCTAAATCTTGCATATTTCTATAGTCAATTTTAATTTTCATGCGTTTACTGGACTTTTTAAGAGATACCCAGCGCATAATGTCATTCTAGTAGAAAACAATAAGGCCGTAACCAATAAAGCCAAAAAATACATTAAAGTAAGTGAATAGAAGATAGTGAATATGTTTCAAGTTACAATAGCAGATAGATAATATGACATAGTTGGCGATAGATTAGTCGTCAGACATACGCCATATAGCAACGCTAAAATAACATGTTTTTTCAGGTAGAACCCGGTGGTCGATGACTCGGAGTGCATCTACCCATTGAAGTAATAGTACATTCCCACGCAGACGGCGGCGATGACAACTCCCTCAACCATGTACTCGATGTCAGACCAACTCCATCTGCTCGTAGCTCCTGCGTCTATAGTCTCACTGCCGCTTGCTATCTCCCTTTTCTCTACTTTATGTGGAGACTCGCTAAACTCAGTGCACCACCATTTCTTGTGAACCTGCCGGGGATGTTAGAGCACTCTCGGTCCAAGAAGATTGAAGATTCTAGGCCTATACCGCCCATTGCCTCCTTGGACTAGTCAAAGAATAGCCGACGATGTTTGACGCCCATGATACAAGCATGAAGATCGTAAAATTTCAGAAAGATTTTCGTGGGAACGTTGTTTTGAGTTTTGTGAGACAACACACGGCTGGTCCAATGGAAATTTGGGTCCGGAACGAATAAAAATAATTACAATTTCTACTAAACTTTTATACTTATCTACATTTTATTTTCAACATACCTATTACAAATATAATCTTAGATTTGTTGGCATTATTTAACCACATGACTTGCAAGGTTTACTAAATATTAGTTGGTGTTTTTTTGTTTGTATATCAGTGAACAACTGTATCTTATAACAAAAGTCGGTTATAGAACTTTTTTTACTTCAATTCATAATTATAAATTATACGTATTTATGGTAAAGATCGATCTGCAAAGAATATGATCTAACAAATATCTCAATAGCGATTTCTAGTGCATTATGAAATAAGCATATTTATATAAACATTTAGAGTATAAACTGAACCAATAAAATTATTCTTTGCTTCCTTTTTAGTGGTAAAATTATCTAGCAAGTCAAAAGTTAACAAAGTGTGCATGCTCGGTACTTGATATTGAAACAACATTGTCTAGAATAATCACCAATGAATATAAAATGGTGTGGATTATATTATGTTTGCATATGTAATTTTTATTGTTTGATATATTCTTTTGCAATGTGTTTGTTATCATCTGGTGTGTATAGAAGTCCCAAGCCAATTTATGAAATAAAAATATATTGCGCGGTATTAAACATGTAAATACTTCCAAAATGTATGGATTGAGCTGTATATATGGCATCGTTGCATTTTATTTTGTGAAAAATATAGCAAATTTGTTCATTGTTGACTAGAAAAAGCTATATCTGCTTTAGCTCTATTTGGAATTTCAAAAAAAAATCAAAACCAAGATATCAATATCATACTATTTTAGTGCATGGGTAAGCAATACTTCACTCTTATTTTTTTTCTCAGTTTTAGATAAAAAGAGGGATGTACCACCTTTTCCAACACTTCAGAAAACAACGTTGCAATGATACCATGGTTTTGACAACTGTAATATTTAATAGAGCCAAACACCTTAAAGTATGTTCAAACTGTAATAATTTTTATAAATCATAGTACTCCGACAATACTTTGTTTCCAAGCACATCTTCATTTTTTATGAGAGAGTATTAGATTTTTTTAGCAAAAGTATTAACTGTTTAATTGGGTGCAATGAATTATAACATCGTGGTTACTATATAATTTACCATCTAGGATCTTTCTCTTCTCGTGGTCCTCGGCGGTAGCCCTTCTTGTCCGGCCTATGTAGTCTGAACAACATCATTTATCACACTTTTTTTTTCCAAAATGGGGGGCATCCCCAGCCTCTGCATCAAGATTAAAATGATTCACATGTGCGTTTCTTGCAAAGTTTTAGAGTTTAACATCCAGCTTACATTTCACGGCTCACACAACATGGATACAAAAATCAGCCAACAAAAAATGGAGCTCTAAGCATTAGTTTCTAGTGTGAAACCAGACACCACCAGCCACCTTGGCAGAAGATTTTCGAAACGACCGCCATCATTCGAGCACATTTTGTATCCAAAGGATCCCGTTGATCCATAGGAAGGAAAACAGACAACATGTGTATCCAATACACTGCTCTGCAAATAATGAGCAACATCTCTGTTGTGTTAAACACTATATCATTCCGTGCTTTAGTCTTTTTGTTAATACCATTGAGCCAACTATCAAACACATTCGAAATACTGGTAGGGTCATGAATATTAAAGGTAAAATGAATTAGTCCTGCACCATGAGGAAATTCGGATCAACAACGGACTCGCGTTCAGTGGCTTAAAGCCGGTGGCAGGAATTCAGCCTTTATTCATGCACAGGTAGCCCAACGGAAGCACAAGAACCAAATTTCTAGTCTATAGCGTGCTGATGGTTCGAGGTGTGAGAGCTAGGAGAAATGCGGTAGATCGAAATTTCTACCAGACCCTCTATCAGGGTGGAACTGTCAGACCCCGGTTGCTAAATGAAGCTTTGCAGATCAAGTCTACGAATTCAGTTAACTGTTCAGTGTTCACCGTGTCAGTTCCTCTGTCGGCCGTCTATCGGCGGATCAAAGTAGTAGCAGAATCAACTCTCTGTGGTATTGGTCCGCGTGACTGAGAAGTAAGGAGTAGCGTGTGCATGCATGTGTACATAGGGGTACGTGCGAGTTTGTGAGCGTCTGCGTCGTTGCATTGGGAGACCCTTAAAGGTTTAATTATTCATGATCAGTAAACTTTGATCGGATTACATATCAAAGGCTAGCAACTTTAGGTAAGATTAAGTGCCAACTAATCATCAAGATTTGCATGATTCTGTTGTTTTGTAGTACGGCATGAAAGATGAATAACAAATTTTTTTTTTTGCAAAATTTCTGTAAGTTTGAAGTTAAACTTAATTGAACAATCTGAAACTGTAGCTAGAGCAGCTATCTCTATAGCTGCCAGTAAAATGCCAATACGAAGTCAATTTATTCGATTAGAAATATAGAACCCTCTAAAATTAAAACGGGTATCACATAAGAAAAAAAAGAATTTGTCGAAATTTTTCTTTTTTTCTTTAAATTGTGAAACGTTGCCCTGCCATAATGTGATATGTTTCCAATGCCAATAAAAAGTAACCCATGCAATGGTATTTAACATCCAGAAAACCGCCAAATAAAACGTGCAAAAAATCTAGCCAACTATCCAATAGGGCTTGATCCTGGTACCAGAAACCGTTAGTATTTCTTATTTTTCCCTAAAGAGATCCTTAGGTACTTTTTTTTTCTCGACTCCATGGATAACACTATGTTTACCGTCCTGTCTCTGTATGAAGCATCGTTGTCATGTTGGTCTTTTGCCGAGAACAAACCGTCTATTTATCAAGCGTTGTTGACGGCATTGCTAAGAACAAACTGATAGGGATTCGGCGCAGCAGTTGCACAAGAAAGTGTCTTGATGAAATACTGTAGTATGGTGAGTCTTATTATGCTCCATCTTTGTGCTCCTCGATCTTGATATGGTACAGAAGTAGTTTGACCAGTTGGTGATCTTGATGGTCCGAGATGCTACCGTACCAAGGCGGCGATGCTACCGTCGGTGCTTGGTGATGCTACCCTAGCACCGTCAGTGGGCGGCGGTGATGCTCGTTGGAGTTGGTGCCTCCGGTGATGGTGCGGGGTTGCTGTCGTCGATGGTCGGAGTTGCTGCCCCGATGCTGCTGGCGGTGGTGCGGGGATCCTGCCGTCGATGGTCGGGCATGCTACCGTCGGTGGGCGACGATGCTACCGTCGGCGCTCGGTGATGCTACCGTACCAAGGCCAGGCGCTTGGTGATGCTACCGTACCAAGGCGACGATACTACCGTCGGCGCTCGGTGATGCTACCGTAGCAAGTCGAGGCGCTTGGTGATGCTACCGTACCAAGGCGGGCGACGATGCTACCCTCGGCGCTTGGTGATGCTACGGTACCAAGGCGACAATGCTACCCTTGGCGCTCTGTGATGCTACCGTACCAAGGCGACGATGCTACCTTGGTGCTCGGTGATGCTACCGTACAAAGGCGATGATGCTATTGTAGCGGGACGGCGGTGATGCTCGCCGGAGTTGGTGCCATGGAGTACTGCGATTAGACGGCAGAGATGCTCCCACGGACAGACGGCCATGCTACCATGGTGTGATGCGAGGATACGACGGCGATGCTACCAAGATCGGCGATGCTCCCATTGGCAACGGCGAAGCTACGCGGACGTCTTCTCCGACAGCGACGTCTTCTCCGGCGACGACGTCTTCTCCGGCAGCGGCGTCTTCTCCGTCAAGGGCGCCTTCTTCGGTGGCGGCTCTGGCGACGGGGCCTTCTCCGGCGGCGGCGCTTTCTCCCGCGCGGCCATGGTCAAGGGGAATTTTTGTTGGTTTTTTCTTTTTTTTCTACGACGGGAAACGAGAGGTTTGCGCGTGATTTGTTTCTCGTTGACCACTAAAAGAGACACGTGTCGCCTTCTCCACCCGGGGGATCGGGGGAAATTATCCCCCGGGGGACGCCTAGTACTGCCCCAAAGGTTAGGCTGTATTTCTTTCAGCCGGTAGACCGTAGTTCTTGTTGGATGAACATGTTTTTTTTTTCCGTGAACATTTTTTACCCGTGCATATTTTTTATCCGTGAACATATTTTCACTTGTAAGCATATTTTACCCCGAGTATTTTCCGAAATCCGTGAATACGCCTTTTTCAAACCGTGAATATTTTTTTCAAACCACGTGAAACATGTTTTGGACACGTGAATTTTTTTTAACCTCGTGAACACTTTTTGGAACCCGTGAACACGCCTTTTTCGAATACGTGAACAATTTTTTGAACCCATAAACATTTTTTCAAAACCCGTGAACATGCCTTTTCAACCTCGTGAATCATTTTTTAAACACCGTGAACAATTTTTGAACTTGTGAACTTATAAAACCCGTGAACATTTTTTTTAGCTCATGAAACTAGTTTCAATCCCGCGAATATTTTTGAAACTTCATGAACCTTTTTAGAATCAGAAACATCTTTTTGGAAACCACAATATATTTTCGAACCCTTGATTTTTTTTTTCTGGTATGGTGGATTTTTTAGCTTGATTTTCTTTGGACACACAAAAAGTGGTTTTTATTTTTTTGTGAATCTTTTTTTTGTGACACATCACCACTTTTCATTCCAATATCTAATTTGCAAAGTTAGCGATGAAATAGTAATTGAAAGTAATGGTAATATTTTTTTTTGGTTCTAATAGAATTCTGTACGTGGTGTTAGCAGTTGGTTGTACACACAAAAAAACCTGAATATAAATTCCAAAAGGATGCCGCACACAAGAAGGAAGAAGCACTACGCCGAAATCACTAATAAAAGGCTTCCCTTCGGGAAGGGAACCCCGCGCGCGTTGTGGTCGTGACAAGTGTCAGCCTCTCCTTTTACGTGGTCCCCGTGGGTGCTTGCATGTGTGACAAGTGGCAGCATGAGAGAATTTTGGTGGGTATTTTTTTCTTGTCCCCCGCTCAGATTTGTACCGCATTTATTTCGAGATTCGTTTTTTAAAAACAAAATATTTTTGAACCGTTTATCCAAATTATGAACGGTTTGCATATTTGAAATCCTCACGTCGAGATCTTCAAAATAGATCTCATGTTGATAGGTTTTGAGAATTTTTTTTCGTACTTTGTACAACCAGTTCTGTGTACTTTGTACATCCAGTAACAGCGTGTACATCTAGTAGCAGTGTGACTGTACATGCAATAGCAGGATGCGATTGTACATCCAGTTGCATCGTGTACATTCAGTAGCACGCAGGTGTACAACCAGTAGCATCGTGTACAACTAGTAGCAGCGTGAGTGTACATCTAGTAGCAGTAGCGGTGTGTACATCCAGTAGCAGCGCGAGTGTAGTACATCCAGTAGCATCGTGTATAACTAGTAGCAACGTGAGCATACATCTTGTAGCGGTCTGTACATCTAGTAGCAACGCAGGCGTACATCCAGTAGAATCATGTACAACTAGTAACAGCGCGTCCATACCTCCAGTAGCACAATGTACGTATATCCAGCAGCAACATGGTAGTTTATACTCGTACTCTATTTAGTTTGTACATCGTACTCTGTGCTTCCAGTTTTGAGACTTGCGAAGAACAAAATAACAGGCCATAGTACGTGGGCCTGCAGCTGACGGCCTGGCGAGTAGCTCTACGTCTACGTGAGCGAGACGAGAGTTCCGACTCGCTACAACTAGTACTACGAGCGAGCTATAGGGCGTCCGCAACGCGCAGCTAGGGTTTCTCTTTTCGCTGCGCCGCAACCCACGAACGAGATCCCTATCCCCCTCCATCCTTCCCGGCGGCGGCGGCGGCGGCGAGCAGCACCCAGCGGCGAGATGAGGCCTATCCTCATGAAGGGGCACGAGCGCCCGCTCACCTTCCTCAAGTACAACCGGGACGGTGACCTGCTCTTCTCCTGCGCCAAGGACCACACCCCCACCGTCTGGTTCGCCGACAACGGCGAGCGCCTCGGCACCTACCGCGGCCACAACGGCGCCGTCTGGTCCTGCGATGTCTCCCGCCACTCCACGCGCCTCATCACCGGGAGCGCCGACCAGACCGCCAAGCTCTGGGACGTCAAGACCGGGAAGGAGCTCTTCACCTTCAGGTTCGACGCCCCCGCGCGCTCCGTCGACTTCGCCATCGGCGACCACCTCGCCGTCATCACCACCGACAGCTTCATGGGCAACATGCCCACCGCGCAGGTTAAGCGAATAGCCGAAGACATACAAGACCGTACGGTTCACTACTCATCATCCATCTGCAACTGTTTAGATGTCTATACTGCGATGTGGATTTTGAAGTGCGTGTTGGTGTTTTTGCAGAGACGGAGGAGTCAGCGCTCGTGATCTCTGGTATCACCGGCAGGATTAACAGGGCTGTGTGGGGGCCGGGGAACCGGACCATCATCACCGCTGGTGAGGATGCCACCGTTTGCATCTGGGACTCGGAGGTTAGCACCTAGTTCTGCTCACTATTACTACTTGTTTATGCCAACATTACCCTTAATGGACACAGCAGACAGTTAATATCTATATATGGTCAACTACTTGGTACCTGGTCCAAGCTTAGTAGAGTATTTATTTATATTAATAATGAAGGAGATCATAGGATATCGTCGGCAAAGTTTATATGAAACTAGCTATCTTGTTTTGTAATGTTTGTGGGTTGTTATTGCCTTTTTACCTCTTTGCTCTGCATGCCAGTTTAATTTAATCAATATGGACATGTTCCTTTCCCAACTTCTTACAACACCAGTTACTCATTATATTTTCTCTTGGCCTTTAGACTGGAAAACTGCTCAAGGAGTCAGACAAGGAGGAGGGGCATCAGAAAGCAATTAGTTCACTATCAAAATCCTTAGATTGGTCTCATTTTCTTACAGGTTCCTTGGATAAATCTGCTAAGGTGAAGATATTGCTGTCCTAATAACATGTTAATAATTCATTGTTATTCTATTTATTTTCTGACGTCTGTTATGTTGCTAGCTATGGGATGCAAGAACATTGACCCTGATAAAGACATACGTCACAGAGCGACCGGTTAATGCTGTCGACATATCTCCTACCCTTGATAATGTATGCTCCTTTACGAGTCCTTTTTCTTATATATGCCAATGTTCATTATTTCTTGCGAGCATTTCTCTATACAAGCACATGTTATGTCTTGAATTATTGGTCTTCTATATTATCTAAAAACACTTTTCTGTGGGTAAATATGAGGCTGGGAACGACTATGAATTATTCCAAATCGCGCACTTTGCATTCTGTCCTTCGATTTATTCTTGTAGTTGGATATGATTGTCTGATCGCAATGTTTCTTCCTTGCCGGTTGTAGATGCATGAAGATCAATGGATTCATGTACAGAAGTCGAGAGTAACGCCAAGTGTATTTAACCGGCATAATGCCTATCCTGATGATGCCATTCAGCTGTGGCGAAGTAAACTAAATCATGCTTTGTTTGACGTTTACCTGCTTGGTATTTTCTCTGCAAATTCAGGTTATTATCGTACTGTTTCAAAGCCTTTTCCGTGCGCGAGCGTATATGGAAATAGTTTTCGGAAATTCCTTTGGAACCCGGGCTCATATGCTCCCGGTATTTCCGGGAGCATAATTTTTTTTGAAAAACTTTTCAAAAAAAATCGAAAAAATCATGCACGTACCTGAGTATGGTACGCACCATCGTGTGAAATTTCGCAATGAAATGACATCGTGGCCGCCCTGTGCAAAAATGACAAATTTCTGACAGAAAATTCAAATTTTTGGATCTCATTTTCTGTCAGAAATTTGTCATTTTTGCACAGGGCGGCCACGATGTCATTTCGGTGCGAAATTTGTCACGATGGTGCGTACCATACTCAGGTACGTGCATGATTGTTTTCGGAATTTTTTGAAAAGTTTTCTATTTTTTATATTTTTTCGAAAATACCGGGAGCATATGCTCCCGGGTTCCAAAACGCCGCTCTCAATAGTTTTCAAGAACAAATCACAAGCATCCTTCCTGCCGGATGTTAGACATTGCCTTCTCTAATTGCCGAAGCGAATACACCTGCAGTTGCCTGATGTATGTGGACTGCATCTTGTACCAAGTTACTGTACCTTGGATACCACATTCGAATCTGAACATGATAGTTTATTTTGCTAGATTTTCATGATTGGAAAAATCTCAAATTCTCAACTGTGGAAATCGGTGCATCCCTCGTGATTTCCCGAGACTGAAATACAGTTGTTTGCTTTCTGCTCCAACACAGCTGACCTGTGAACTTGTGATTATATGTTGTAGAAAATCTTATCCTTTTCCCAATTCCCACCTGGGGCATATAAATATTATTACTCTAGTACAATTCCTATTTATATTCTCTAGGTGTTTATTTTCTGAAAGTGCAACTGTAAAAGTACTCTAATAAGATGTCAGTGATCTGTACGGCTGTACCATGAATTACGTCTTTGCAATATGGAGGACGGAATTGAGTGTTCTACTTCTTTTTGTTGTTTATGCGGCATGGTACAATTAAGACTTGATCATTCTGTTCCAACATTATTTAGCAAACATGTACTGTAATCTCACACTTTCAAAAGAAGCTAAAGCTCACGAATTCAGAAACATCCTCAACTCATTCTCAGCTTCATTCAGAACATGTCAAAACACCACACTCAAAATATGTCAAAACATTCATACTTTTTCAGTCGATTCAGACAAAAATCACTGAAGCTTTCACAACCGAATCAACCACAAAGCCAATCATCAGATTCAGTAAACTCAAGCCGTTTCACATATGTATCGTACCAACAAATTCAGTAAACTCAAGCCAGTCCGCATGAAGCAGAGCCTATACAAATGCACTTAATTCAGGTTACCAGGCATCCACCCTGGACTGCCTCGCACAATTGACAGGATGAACGAATTAAGGCAAATTCCAGCAGGCCGAAGGTATGGTGAAAACCTGTATATAACTTCCATACGCAAAAACACTTATACGGAGTACTAGATCACAAAAAGGATTTGTCTTAGCCCAGGTTCGAACTGGGGACCTTTAGTGTGTGAGACTAACGTGATAACCGACTACACCACCAAGACATCTTGATAACCATTTCATTTTATATTTCTTAACAAATCTTTGGGTCGGTGCCGCGGAGTACGGCGACCCACCTTGCCGGCTGGCCGGCCATGGGGAAGACGAAGCCCAGAAACTCCGCAATAATGACGACTGTCCCTCACACTCCCAACCCAACACCTCCACCCGCAAACGCAGACGCCGGAAACCCCGAGACCCCACGCCCGATCCCGGTTCCAGCTCAGACTCTTCGCCCCCACATCCTCGCCGGCCTCCGCGCGCCGCCTTCTCGAGCCCTACTCAAAGCCCGCCTTGTCGCGTTCCCTGCTCTGCTCCCGCGCGTCCACGCCGCCGCGGACGCCTCTCCCTCCCACTACAGGATCTTCGTCCACGGCCTGCCCCCCGCACGTCGATGGCCCCGCCCTCGAGGCCGCGTTCTCCGCGTTCGGGCCTCTCTCCGGCTGCCACGTTGTCGCCGACCGCGCCTCCAGGCACTACAGGGGCTACGGCTTCCTGACGTTCCTCTCCCGCTCCGCCGTCTGCCGCGCGGTCCGCGCGCCGTCCGTCGTCGTCGTGGGCCGGCCCGTATCCGCGCAGTTCGCCTCCGCTGGCCCCGAACCATCCGGCGCCGCCGCCGGGAGGCGGGTGTACGTGACCGACGTCGCTGCGCATATTCTTCGCGCGGTTCGGGGAGCTCGAGGGCGGGCCGTTCGGGTTCGACGCCGAGACGGGGAGGTCCCGCGGGTACGCGCTGTTCCTGTACCGCGCGGCGGAGGGCGCCAAGAAGGCGGTCGAGCCTCGAGGAGCCGTACCGCGGCTTCGAGGGCCGCACGCCCGCACGCTGCACTGCCAGCTCGCCGCTGACCCGCGCGGAAGAAGAGAAAGCCCAACCCGACGTCTTCAGCATCTTCTGTCGGCACCGCGTCGGCGGCAGCGTCGCCTGCACTGCGTCATGTTCTCGATGCGGTCGTGGCCGGCCGCCGGCGCCGGGGACCTTGCGATGTACGCGCGGAACCCCGGCCAGGCCACGGCATTACTCGGGCAGAACCCGATTCTTGCAGCCGCCGCGCTGAGCTCTGCATTGGCATCGGGCTTACAGCTCACATGCGACATCTTTCATCCTAATCGGAAAGAGAGCGACATCGTTGGAGTGAATAGCTGTAATGCGACATATCTGCAGACGTAAATAGCCTGGTCCCGACATGGTCCTTAAACGCAACTGATCGTTAGCAGTTAGGATTATGTGAGCCAGGTGGGACCCAAAACTTATCCACGTCAGCACATGATGTCTTCTGAGCACGGGACCCACAACGTAACCACGTCACCGTGTGGGACCCACCTTTCCCAGCTCGTACAAAAAAAAGGAGCCGGAGCCATCTCTGTGCCCGAGCCCGACCGTTGCTTCCGCCTCCCTTTCTTCTTCTTCTCCGGCGACGAGCTCCGCTTCTGGCTCCCACACTCCATGGCCGCAATATACTTTGTCAATTTCGCCCAATTTCATGTTGCTCTCTCCAATTTCTTGTTTTTCATCCGATTTGGGAATTAGGGTTCATATGCAAATAACAATCTAGTTCATATCACATTGCATATAACCGTGGTTACATAGTTCATAGTTGCCCACACACTTACATGATTCCAAAACACAACACACAACACATCTGGGCTAGTTCCTAGTAGCTACGGGGCGCCCGTGGATCGATGTCGCCGCTTCTCTACCCCATTTACCCAAAATTGGGCTCATCGGAGCCCCCGGGGCTCGGCGGCGTCGGCGCCTCAGTCGGAGTCGGAGTCGGAGACGAGGTCCACCACCACGTGGAGTGAATCGTGGATAGCCTGCCTGTAGCGGAGCTCATTGAGCTCCGCAATCATGCGGCGGCGCTCCTCGTGGTCCTCATCCTCCTTCTTGGTGCGCTCTAGCACCTCGGCCATGTCGTCGTCCTCGACGAAGTCCCCAGGGAGGAAGCCGGGGGCGCCGGCGCGTGCTGCGGGAGGTGCGTTGTCCTGGGGCCCATTGTCCTGCGGCTCCAACTTCGGCGGCGGCAGAGCCCGTAGAACGCCGGAGGAGCTTCCCTCGCCCGCGCCCGCGCCGGCGAACGCGCCGGAGGAGCTCCCGAGATCGAACCAGCGGGAGAACGCCGGGCGCTTGCGACCCCTGTTTCCACCGCTTTCGCTCCCGCTCGAAGCCCGCCGCTTCCGCTCATCGTCGCGGTTTCCACCACCACCGCCACGGCCACCCCTCCACATCGTCGCTTCCGCTCGTCGATCTGTACGCGTATGTGTGGTTTGTGGTCGCCGGCGGCGAGTGAGTGGTAGCGGCGGCGGATCTAGGAAGTGGGGAATAGCTCCGATGCGACACGGTTGAGTGGATAAATAGGGAAGTGGGGAATAGCTCCGCTGCGACACCGACGGTGTAGTTGGGCTGGGCTGGGCTGGGCTGAGCAAAGGCCCACTTTAGAACAAAGGCCCCTAAAACAAACTGTTGGGCTGAAGTTTGGCTTGGGCCGTGTCGTTACGGTGAAATTGAGAAATAGCCCACCTTAAAACAACAAACCGTACCAGCCTCAGAAAAAAAAGCAAAGGCTCACTTTTGGATCGAAAATAACAACATAAATTATTTCAGTAACAACGAAAATGGCCCCATTACATAGACAGATAACGATAATACGAAGTCTCACTATTTTTTTAATTTGAACCTATATTCAAATTTGAATTTGCACCGAAATTCAAATTTGAACAAAGCCCGCACCAAGTCCAGCCCGCACCTAATGATGTTGACTTTTGTTCTAGCCCACACCGCGCCAAAAATTTGATTTCTTAAGCCGCACCGCACCAAACCGCTCGCGTTCTCCGGCCGCACCAAACCGCACCGCATGGAATTTGCGGGTTGAACCCGCGGGTCTGTGCGTTGGTGCTGACGGACTGCTACTGCTGCTAGCTAGTAAGCTAATCGTTGGAGTTAGATTCGCCATTATAAATGAAAAAAAATGAAAAATGATATATGTAAAATATCCACCAGATCATCTGAAAATAATGATCATGACTTATACAACAAATAATAATATCACGAAAATCGCAAAAAACTTCTGGAAAACTATATTACAAGTTCAGAGTTTGTCCTAGAAGAAAAAAAGATCAATGTTCAGCCTCATTCCCAGAGTTGTACTAAGCAAAATCTGTAAGTGTAAAATGATCAATGTTTCCAGCCCCATTCCCAGCTCAATTCATGGTTGCATCTGCCCTGACCATTTGGATGTCACGACGTTGTACCTGCACACCAAAAATAGATGGCCTTCAGTTTAGATTTGCAAGCAAACAAATCACCCATTCAAGCAATCAGATCATATACAACAGTACATGAGCATCTCGAGAGCAGCAGTATAGTAGTATATAACTCCTCAAAGGAGACATCCAGAGAGAAAAACCATGGAGTTGTGAGTTGGAATAGAACATCTAAAAGCCAAAGTAAATATGCAGATTTTAGCACAACATTTGCTAGAGCATCAAGTATTTGATCAATAATTCAGTAGCAAGAAACACACTAAATGTATGGTAAGCACAAAATTTTACCTTCATTGCTTGGGACTTTAATAAGCCAGTCCTTTGCGCAAACTAAAGCTTCAAGGGCTTGTGGTGTTAGGGAGGCTCGTGTATCTCCTAGAACTCTTCCACCACAACTGAATGCCGACTCGGACGACACGGTACTAAGTGGGATTGCAAGGAAGTCCCGAGCCATAGCTGAGAGCACGGGGTATTTTTCCGCATTTGACTTCCACCATGCAAGTATATCAAAGGTTTCAGCGAACTCTCAACGAAGTTGTCATCCATGTATGCATCCAGCTCCGACTTTGGTTGGGTGTAGGCTACCCTCCTTGACTTGTACCGAGCAAACTCTTCTTCAAGTTTCCTCTTACCAAGAACAGGTGACCCCACGTCACCGCTAGCTTCACGAGACACAGATTGCTCGCTGCTTCTTTTGACTTGCTCTTCATACAACTTGTAGTATGACTTCATCGTTGTGGCGACACTACCTAGGCTGGTCTCAATGTCCTCAAAATTCTCACAGTACTTTTCATAAAAGAAGTCCAAGTAGTATGCTTTTTTTCTTGGATCAAGTACTGTGGCAATGACAAGTGCAGTATTCAGCTTGGATTCTTTCCAGTACTTGTCAAACTTGTCATCCATAGAAAGGGACAGGTTATACATGGTTGCATTAACTTTCCATTGAGGATCCTTTAAGGCATTACGGATACACAAGATCATATGCAAGAACTGATGTGAAGTTGGTTTCCTATCAGCTGAAACTGCATTTGTAGCTTCTTCAAAAGCTCTAAGAAAATCACATATCACTTCTGCATTATCCCACTCTTTCACGTCGGGTGCAACTTCACCATTCTCGCTTGCATAGCTGTTTAGAACTGCCTTATATCTGATAGCTTCAACAAGCATGTAAAAAGTTGTATTCCAACGACGTGGAAGGTCAAGGACAAGACTCAGCTTCTGAGGTAGCCCCTTACTCTTGGCAATTGTGTTGAATGATTGTATTCTCCCACCTGATGAATTGATGTGCCTATACAGGTCACGTATCCTCTCAATGGATGTGTGTAGATGTTTAGTACCATCTTGAACATCGCAGAACATCTCACATGAAAATCTGAACCATCCAACAACAGCCCATGATCTTGAGTTTCCAAAAAGGTGTCAACTGCTGCTGTGTTGTTTGCTGCGTTGTCCAAGGTGAGAGTGAACAATTTGCGCTTTATACCCCAATCTGAAAGGCACCTGCAAAGAGCCTCCTCAATGGCAACTTTTGTATGTGGATATTTCACATCTTTGAAGGATATTATCTTTTTCTTCAAGACAAAATTAGCATCAATGTAGTGCGCTGTGACACACATGTAGCCCAACTTTTGAACAGAGGTCCACATGTCCGAAGTGAGGCAAATACGGGAATCAAGACTCTCTAGTTCGAGTTTCAGCTTGCCTTCATCTCATCATGTTCAAGGATGCAATCATTCCGGATTGTCTGACGACCAACTACTTTGAAGGTTGGTTGCATTGACTCCATCCATTCCTCGAAATAAGGGTCCTCAAATTTCCTAAATGGGACCTCGGCATGGATACAGAATTTGGTCATTAGTTGTCGGCTTCTCTTAGAATTGAAGATAAAACCAACGTCCGATGCCTTCTTCTTAAGCGTCGCCACAAACCTAGCCCTAACATCATCATCGATCTCTCGGCAATACTCAGAGATGTGGCTCAAAAGGCTACTGGTTCCAGACCTTCTTGTGCAAGTGAGCTTCATTCCGCAGTACTTGCAAACAGCTTTCGGAACATCGCCCACGACAACAAGCTCGTTCTCAAAGTGTTCCCACACCTTTGATCTCTTGATGGGTGTCGCCGAAGGTGCATCCATAGCATCAGCAGTTCCAGAGCTCTCAGACATATTGCCGGACATGTTACCAAGCCTAGTTGACATTGAAAAAATTAGCAGCATGTTCTTTACAGTGGAAGTCTAGTTGTTGAAGCAACATGATATAACATACAAAGCAAAGCTACAGCAGCCCTAAACTTGAGTAACACACGCAGTACCAAGTCATGTTCTCATTTGCATCTTTCAGATCACATAGCTAGACATACCTGTCACTAGTCCCAGGCTCCCAGCTAGAAAATAACCCAAGGAATCAATTATCAATTAGCCAAAGGCATCTTCTGCTCACAGAATCCAGCATGACATTTTCAGCTCATGTGAATTACAAGCATTACTGGCGCTAGTTCAACAAAACCTGCAATTGATCAAAATGAAGAAAAAGAAGAAGAATTAGTATAGCAAAAATAGGACCCTTGGCTGACAGTAAGAGAACATACAGTGGATGTACTCCAACGAGCAAGAAGTACAGTACTTCACTTTCAGTATAATTACAGAACTATGCAACAATGCACTCCTTCATGTGGTCCTAATCTAAAGTGAAATAACCAGGGTCCTGGTTCTGATTTCTAAACCTGAAGATATGCTACAGCAGTACATGAGCTTCTCTGAAATTTGCAGTACTTGGTGGAGTCAGGTTACAACAACAACCAGAAGTAAACTAGGAGCCTCTACTTCAATAATATGAACTTAATAAGACTTTCCTGCATCGCAAGGCGAAAGACCAGATGAGCAGCAAGGCGAAAGGGAGAGAAGGGAGTTACCGAAGCGGAGAAGTCGTCGCAGGGGATCGGGAAGAGCAGTCACCGGCCACCAGTACCAGCAGTGTCACGCGGGCTCCCGGTGGCCTTGGATTTGGCGGGCACCATCGCCGGCACGACGAGCGAGCACCAACTGAAGGCCGAAGCCGGAGTGGAGGCCGTTGCCGTAGTCCTGAAGGCCGACGCCGGAGTGGAGGCCGTCGAGGAGCAGCCCTAGGAGGATCCCCGCGCCAAAGAGGGCGGCCGAGACGGTAGGCTAAGCGGGCCGCAGGGGCAGGGGCCTGCCGCCGCCGCCCCCGTTCTGCTGGGCGCGGGTGGGTTTGGGCAAGGGCAGCGGCGGCGACGAAGAAGACGCCGGCGGTGGAAGCGCAGGCGGCAGAGGAGGAGATGAGCAGGTAGGCGGCGGTGGAGGTGCAGTTCGGCGGCCGCAGCGTCGCCGGTGGCGGTGGAACCCTACTCTGCGGGCTGCGGCACAGATGGGAGTGGGGGTCGGGGAAAGCAGAACGGGGGCGCGTGCGGGTTGAAACCCGTGGGCTCTACCCGTTCAACATCACACCGCACCGCACCATTCCACACCATTTTTTCTGTCAACCCACACCGCACCGCCCCATTTCTTTTTTCAGTCCATTAGAGCCCAGTCTGTATAAAACCAACCGAGAAACCGCACCAAAAACCCCAATCGTGGCCGCACCATTCCCAGGCTGAGCCTGCACTGCGTCATGTTCTCGATGCGGTCGTGGCCGCCGGCGCCGGGGACCTTGCGATGTACGCGCGGAACCCCGGCCAGGCCACGGCATTACTCGGGCAGAACCCGATTCTTGCAGCCGCCGCGCTGAGCTCTGCATTGGCATCAGGCTTATAGCTCACATGCGACATCTTTCATCCTAATTGGAAAGAGAGCGACATCGTTGGAGTGAATAGCTGTAATGCGACATATCTGCAGACGTAAATAGCCCGGTCCCGACATGGCCCTTAAACGCAACTGATCGTTAGCAGTTAGGATTATGTGAGCCAGGTGGGACCCAAAACTTATCCACGTCAGCACAGGATGTCTTCTGAGCACGGGACCCACAACGTAACCACGTCACCGTGTGGGACCCACCTTTCCCAGCTCGTACAAAAAAAAGGAGCCGGAGCCATCTCCGTGCCCGAGCCCGACCGTTGCTTCCGCCTCCCTTTCTTCTTCTTCTCCGGCGACGAGCTCCGCTTCTGGCTCCCACACTCCATGGCCGCAATATACTCTGTCAATTTCGCCCAATTTCATGTTGCTCTCTCCAATTTCTTGTTTTTCATCCGATTTGGGAATTAGGGTTCATATGCAAATAACAATCTAGTTCATACTAGTTCATATCACATTGCATATAACCGTGGTTACATAGTTCATAGTTGCCCACACACTTACATGATTCCAAAACACAACACACAACACATCTGGGCTAGTTCCTAGTAGCTACGGGGCCCCGTGGATCGATGTCGCCGCTTCTCTACCCCATTTACCCAAAATTGGGCTCATCGGAGCCCCCGGGGCTCGGCGGCGTCGGCGCCTCAGTCGGAGTCGGAGTCGGAGACGAGGTCCACCACCACGTGGAGTGAATCGTGGATAGCCTGCCTGTAGCGGAGCTCATTGAGCTCCGCAATCATGCGGCGGCGCTCCTCGTGGTCCTCATCCTCCTTCTTGGTGCGCTCTAGCACCTCGGCCATGTCGTCGTCCTCGACGAAGTCCCCAGGGAGGAAGCCGGGGGCGCCGGCGCGTGCTGCGGGAGGTGCGTTGTCCTGGGGCCCATTGTCCTGCGGCTCCAACTTCGGCGGCGGCAGAGCCCGTAGAACGCCGGAGGAGCTTCCCTCGCCCGCGCCCGCGCCGGCGAACGCGCCGGAGGAGCTCCCGAGATCGAACCAGCGGGAGAACGCCGGGCGCTTGCGACCCCTGTTTCCACCGCTTCCGCTCCCGCTCGAAGCCCGCCGCTTCCGCTCATCGTCGCGGTTTCCACCACCACCGCCACGGCCACCCCTCCACATCGTCGCTTCCGCTCGTCGATCTGTACGCGTATGTGTGGTTTGTGGTCGCCTGCGGCGAGTGAGTGGTAGCGGCGGCGGATCTAGGAAGTGGGGAATAGCTCCGATGCGACACGATTGAGTGGATAAATAGGGAAGTGGGGAATAGCTCCGCTGCGACACCGACGGTGTAGTTGGGCTGGGCTGGGCTGGGCTGGGCTGAGCAAAGGCCCACTTTAGAACAAAGGCCCCTAAAACAAACTGTTGGGCTGAAGTTTGGCTTGGGCCGTGTCGTTACGGTGAAATTGAGAAATAGCCCACCTTAAAACAACAAACCGTACCAGCCTCAGAAAAAAAAGCAAAGGCTCACTTTTGGATCGAAAATAACAACATAAATTATTTCAGTAACAACGAAAATGGCCCCATTACATAGACAGATAACAATAATACGAAGTCTCACTATTTTTTGAATTTGAACCTATATTCAAATTTGAATTTGCACCGAAATTCAAATTTGAACAACTTTCCAAAATTTTGGTGTTGATTGGTTCGTTCTATGATGTTACAATGATTTATGTACTATTGTGCACGTTAGTTCATTAATCCAACCCTTTTGTGAGGTACAACTCATCATCGTCGGAAATGTGCTACAAATGTGCTCCAAAGCTAGGGGAAACGACCCCATTTCTAAGCAACTTTTTTTTGACATTCTCAAAATCAGCCAGAAAATTTACCTTGGCATCTATTCTACCTATATAGTATGAATACGAAGTGTCACTATTTTTTGAATTCGTCAAACCGAAATTCAAATTTGAACAACTTTTCAAAATTTGATTGATTTTGTTTGGCCTGTCAGTCTGTAACTGATGAACTCAACAGCTAACTGTCATCTTACGAAACTGAGATGAAAAGCAACAACAAACCACAAATACTGCTAACTGTCCATTGCATACTGTAATTCAATCACAAATACAAACAGTAAGAACAAACCATACTGAAATTCAACCACATTAAAATTCAACAACTACTAGTTCAAGAACCATACTGAAATACAACACATCTTTGATTTCCCCATGCATTTCCCACAGTTTGGTCAAGGATTTGGACAACGTAGGTGGCCACACAACATCAACCCAGTGCACAAAGTCACAAGTTTCTCCAGACTACATATATGAATCAAACAATTGCACACTTTTGACTCGGGTATGATGTTTCAATGCTACCTCAACTCAAATATGTATGTTACCTGATCATTCTGAGCTCTTTTGTTAAGTTAGTCTCATAGTCATGAAAATGTGTTTCAAATGACCTCATAAGGTAGGGTAAACGACCCCCTTTCTAAGAAGGTTGTTTTTTGCATCTTCTCTAAATCATCCAAATAAAATTCCTACACCTCTATCCTACCTATATAGTGTAAATATAGAAGTCTCATTATTTTTTGAATTCATTTTCTATTATATTCTTTTCTTTTTTCCAAAATCATTGTTTAATAGAAAAACATATACATAACAAGTTTTTGAATCTTATTTATTATTTTTTTGGTTGCTATACAACATAATAAGACTATAAGCACAAGTTTTATTTGAAATCCATAATAAAACATATATATTTACTTATGATCTAGAACACACAACTTTTGTTCTTTGAAAACCATACTACATTGTACAAGAATCCCATTTTCTTGAAGGCATTTTCCTGTAATTGTATATAAACCATGTTTATATTATTTTTTTGGTTGCTATGCAACATAATACGACTATGTGCACAAGTTTTACATTTTTTTTATTTTTTTTGAATTACTTATTATCTAGAACACACAACCTTTGTTCTTCGAAAACCATACTACATTGTACAAGAATCCATTTTCTCGAAGGCATTTTCCTGCAATTGTATATAAACCATGTTTATATTTTTTTTTGGTTGCTATGCAACATAATACGACTATGTGCACAAGTTTTTCTTTTTTTTGAATTTTTTTAATCATTTGTGCTCATTTGAAATTTTGTCAAAATTTTCACAAAAACGTTGACCGACTCAAAATCAAAGTTTATATTTTCTTTTGATAAGTATGTCATCTAAAATGACAATGTGCGCTGGTTTTATATGTTTTTGATTTTTTTTGAATTACTTATGTTCAACCCTAGCTCATTTCGTCGATATCGTGAACGTGTGAATTTTGGTTTTAAAATGTGGATATAACAAGTTTCATTTTTTATAGCAACTTAGTTGCATAAGTAGACTATGTACGCTGGTTGTACATTGTTTTGATTTTTTTGAATTACTTATGCTCAACCCTAGCTCATTCGGTCATTAGCGTGAATTGTGTGAATATTTTTCATTGAAACGTGGATATAACAAGAATCAATTTTTTATAGCAACGTCATTGCATAAGTAGACTGTGAGCGAAAGTTTTATATCTTTTTGATTTTTTTTGAATTACTTATGCTCAACCCTAGCTCACTGAAACCCTAAACCCCGGAAACCCCAAAACCCCGGAAACCCCATCCGAAACCCCGGAAACCCCATCCGAAACCCGCCAGCTTTAGAGCCGTTGGATCTGACGCCTCCGTGTGCACGTGACGCGCCGATCCGCGTGTGCGCTCGTTCTACCAGTTGATTGGCTCGCGGTGCGTGGAGGGATTCGTGTGCGCTGATTGGCTAGAGAGCTGGGGTTTGGATCGGCCAATCTGTTCGATCTTGACCGTTCAACCAGATCCGACGATTGACAATGATGCGGTGCATGGATCAAGCGTACGCGCGTCTGACTTCGTGTGCTTCGTTGTTGCGTCTGTGTTCGCCCCGCCCTTTTGCATGCATGCGTGCCTAGACGCGTCGCATCTAAGCCATTAGCAGCGCATCGACGCAGTCTGAACGGCGTGCTCGACGGGCCCGTGATCGACGACGCCGCCCTTGATCCACAAGGCAAACGCAAACGGCATCCATTAATGGCACGAGATCGATGAAGCGACGCAGCCTTGATCCCCCTATTTAGCCCCTCCTCTCGTCTACCTCTAACCTTCATCTTCCTCACGAGCACCAAAAACGCCATTCTCCCCACTCGCATCACATCCAAACAACCATGGAGTTCAACGGGCCGACGTTCCTTGCGCCCAACACCGTGCCGGAAAGGCAGTACCCCGCCGGGGTCATCGTGGAGAACCAACTCCGGGTGTGGGCCATCTCTCGCTGGCGGGGTGCACGGGACTTCGCGATGATCTTCCTTCGCGCCCTCTATCGCCACCTACCTGTGGGCACTCCGCAGATGTTCACCATTGACACAAATATTTCGGTGAACAATGCATGCAACTCGTAACAAAAAAATTATGAAGTAAATAATAGAAACATGAAAACGAATCAAATTATTTAGGACCTAAGACATGTAAAGCAAGTAAAACAAGTAAAACAATTTTTTTTGAATTAAAACAAGTCAAATCTAGGCAGGTGGGTTTGTTTTCTCTTTGGGCCTGGTTTGTCGGCCCAACATCTATTAGGTAGTCTAGATTTATTTTCTTCGTGAAACTGAACTTTTGTTTGCACTATTTGGTCCTGGTTATTCCTCAACTTCAGCGTCATGGCCCAACATCTATTCGCCAGCGCACGAATAAATTTTTTCTACTGAAACTGAACTTTGGTCTCGCACTTGCTAACTGAAGAACTCGAAATGCATATTCAAATTTCAAATTAGCCACTTCACTGAAGAACTTAAGAAATTTCTGCTTACACTCAGTAGATGAAACTAGCATGGCGCACAGATTGCGTCCTCTGCCTAGCTAACTGAAATTTGCTTGCTTACACTTTTGTCCATTCTAACGACGGATGAACAAGAGGTAAAGAAAGAACAGAGCAATGATACAAGAATAGAATGCTCCTGCCATGCGATTTGCTTGCTTCTGCAAATCCACCATCTGCCGTAAAAGCTTCTTTACCTTCTTCAATTCCTCGTTTACTTCGGCCTCCACGGGCAGTTCAGCAAGGGCAGCCCGTTCAGCAATGCGCGTAATCCTCGCCGTCGGCATGGGTCTCTCCGCCCGCGCTCCTCTGCCCTGGCTGAAATTGGGTCTCTCCACAGCAAACGGCGGCAAAATTAGATCCCGGGTTGCGGCGTCGCTCATATCAATGTGGCCCTCAGATTCAAGCCTATCAACGTACTGATCTATCCACTCAAAATGGGAACATTTCTTCAGCAGCATCTGTAAACAGTAACATGAACCCTAGATCTCAAATTCGAGGAGAAAAGAAGGCAATTTGGATAAATCTGAACAAAAGATTACGACATTGCGGGGAAGGAACTGAGATCTTACCTTGCCATCCCGTCCCATCATGGGAATGCTCAAGCATGACACAAAATGTCGCCCGAGGTTGCCATTCTCGTCAGTTTTAGTGACCACCCGCTTAAGGGGCAGCCTGCCCCTGGCTGTGGGCAGTCCGGGCACCTTCTCATCGGAACTGCACCATACTCTGGCCATCTTGACTGCGAGGCGGAGGAGCTGGACATCCCGTGCGCCGTCGCCGGAGAAGAGGAAGAATGGGGAAAGGGGAAGAAATGGCACGGGCACCAGCTCGGGCATGGGCGCAGCTCTGTTTTAGATTCCGTGAGGTGGGTCCCGCGCTGCTGAGGTGGATAAGTTGTGGGTCCAAGCTTCACATAACCCTAACAGCTAACGATCAATTCTGCTTAAGGGCCATGTCGGCCGTGAGCTATTTGCTCCCTTCAAGTGGTCGCGCCTGGGCTATTCCATCGAAAAACGTCGCACTCCTTCCAATTTGCTCGAAAGAAGTCGCACCAGAGCTATTGGCCCATTGGCATCTGCTAAGGTTGTGCTGAGTCCGGCAGCGGCGACGGCTGCACGGAGCCCGGAAGCCTTGCCTGCCCTCAGTCCTGTTGTTACTGCTGCTGCGGCCCTGAGCCTGGCAGCACCAGCAGTGGCATCATCGCCGGTAAAGGTTCGTGCCAGACCGAGTAGTGGTGCAGGGCTGCTTGGGCCGTACAAGCCGCCGTCCTCTCCTGCGGCGACCTCCTCCTCTGGGAGGAAATGGGCAATGCTAGGTTCCTGAATAATGTGGCTTCTGTGCACAGCATGTATGCACCTCACTAGCAGAGCCCTTAAAAGGGCCAACCCTTAAAAATAACTGCTTTTTTACGGGTTCGGGAGGGAAAACGCGAACTAGCAAAGCCCTTAAACCTTTAAAACCGTAAAAAAATTAAGGGTTGGAGCACAGTTTGGCCTGTCAACCCTTACTTGTGAGGGTTGGGGAGGGCTGCGCGGTGCCAACCCCTACTCTTCTTCACCTCGCGAGCGGGAGGGAAAAATCCCACCCGTCGTCCTCCTCCGCGCGCGCCGCCATCTCCCGCATCGCGCCGACGACCGGCGCTCGCCGCCCCGCCGCCATGGAGCGCCCGCCGGCGACCGCTCCCTCCGCCGCCGCGCCCCCCGCCACTTCCGTTCCTCCTCCGCCCCTGCCCCGGCCGCCCTACCGCCCTCCCGCTCCCGCCGCGAGCAACGCGAAGGTGGCGACGGTGGTCGCGGCCACCCACCTCGGCGCGAAGAGGCGGCGCGCGAGCACGCACCTCGTCGCCCCTACCGTGCCCGCCGCGGCCCCCTCACCGCCCCGCCTCCCGCGCCTGTCAGCGCCCCTCCGGTGGCCGCCGCACCTGCCAAGCGTCGCCGCAAGGTCGCGGGGCTCGGGCCGAAGGGCGCTGCCGCCGCGAAGCTCATCGCGGGGGTGCCGAAGGTGAAGAAAACCCCCGGCCGCCGCAAGCCCACGCCTCCAAGCGCCGCCCCTCCGGTGGTCGCGGACGAGGTGCTCGATGAAATGGCCGCATCCACCGGTTCATATATGGGGTTGCTCAATGACGCCGATGAGTGGGGGGAGATGATGATTTTGTGATGTAAACTATAAACCATGCATCAATGATTCTCATTTCCTAGTTTGTTTCAAGGTTGATTGTGTTTTTCTAGTGATAATCGTGATATGTAGATGTGAAATGATAGTTTTAAGGGTTGGGGTTGGGGTTGTGGCATCTAGCAGTTCCCTCAAACCCAACCCTTATAACGGAATATATAAGGGTTGGGTTTGAGGGTACTGATCTATGCCCTCAGTTTTCAACCCGTAAAACATCCAATTCTCGACCCTTATTCCGTTTTTAAGGGTTGGCCTTTTAAGGGCTCTGCTAGTGATGCTCTAATTTTGGTCTGTTGATCCTAGTGGGAATATTATGAAACTGCGTTGCTTCCCTTGCTGGTAACTGCCAAGTAGCAACCCCCAGTTCGATGTCTATCAATTCTCGTTTTGCTTGCATTGTTTCAAACCTGCTACAACTCTTGCGGTATTTATGATTTTTTGATAACTAGTAATTTATCAGAACTCTTTTCCGACAGCATAATACCTAAATTGCTCAACAGCAGATTCCACAAACTCATTCCATATAATCTCAAATGCTACCAGCTGTGCAGATTTCACATAATGCTAGAATTGCTCAGCAGCAGTGGCATTGTACAATGTGTGGTTTGGCATTGCCATCTGTCAATCGTTACAAATAAATAGTTCCTCATTCAAGAAACTCCTGTATTATGTACAAGGTTACAAATCATTTCCTGCCTAGTTACAGCGTTTGGTCTTCTGCAATGTTCTTAGTACGATTAGCTCCTTGGCCATTGCTGGTGTCTGGCCGTTGCTTCTGTTGGTTTGGGCTGTAGCGTTACGGCACACCAGGGGAATGTCTGGAACCAGAGTAGCGCTTGCCGATATGTACGGCAATGCGAATGGCACCTTTGATGAGGGACCATGGCACCTCAATTCCACCTCTTTGAGTTCTTCATTGATTTCGATTTCTGCTTGCTTTGTTGGAAGGCCTGCACCTTCTGTTTCTTCCTTGCAATTTTCTCCGCCTGCATTGAGGTTCAGGAAAAGGATATTGAAGTTTGCCAAACTAAAAACCATAGCCAATCTATTGTACTTCACGCCATGGTTATATGCAACGGAAACAGTGCAGTCCAGAAAATAAAATGCATATCAGACATTCACCTTGGACATTTTTGACTTGGCTTTTACTTTGGGGGCTTTTCCTCAAGCTCTTCCGCACGTGCAAGTTCCCTCTCTCTGGCCTCAAGGTTCCTTTCAAGGTAATACTGCAAAGATGAAAAAAAAATCATCACTTGAGGCTTTAAAATATCCTGACATTAGAACTCCTAAGCGTTATTGCTAATTTTGTCACTGAATATCATCATGGGCAAAATGAATCTGTTGCCCAAAAAGTTCATGAACGTCTGATACATTATCTTTGATTATGTGATTGTCACCGTGATGGTGATTTATATCTTGATTTACCAACATGCTAAAGTTGCTGACATACTATTTTGTACTGCCGGCAGCAAATAGCTTTATCGAAAAGATGAAGCCCTTAAATCTGCATTATAACGAGTACAATGCTGTTGTGATGCGAAGATGTACAGTATAAGCAGAAATAGTTCACCATATTTCAGTCCCAAAACAATGACAAATTCGAAGCTAGTACTATATTTTGTATGATAGTATAAGTTTTTAAGAACATAGGAGAACTTACGTTGTAATCTCCTTGATAGTCCTGGATAGTTTGATCTCTTACTTCAATTACTCTATTAACTATTTGCTTCACGAAATACCGATCATGAGAAACTGTTATCACGGTGCCCGTGTATTCAGATATTGCCTCCTGTCATGTATGCAAAAGAACTTGTCAGAACTGCACGCGCCAGAAATACCAACGGAACTTCAAGAACTGATAGAGCACATAATAAGAAAAATGATTTGGTTTTACAAAGAGTGGAACTGCACCCAACCTCAAGCATTTCTTTCGATGGAATGTCAAGGTGATTTGTTGGTTCATCCAAGATCAGTAAAGTAGATGGAGTCACCATGAACTTGCAAAAGGAAAGCCTCGCCTGACGAAACAACACACAATTTTTTAGTAAATGTACACAAATCATAATCAGTAAGACTGTTGTCTCTTATAGTAGATCAGAACTACAATGAAAATGCACATTACCTTCTCTCCACCACTTAAAAATCGGACCTTTCTATCCAGCATGTCATCCCTAAAATTACAACGACCAAGGAGCCCTTTGATATCATCAATTTTCCAATCCTCTGCAACGTCAGCCACAGTGTCCAGCACGGTTTTTTCTAAATCGAGAGCTTCTGCCTGGTAAAAGTGCATATCCCATGAATCACAGTGGGAGAAAAATACGAACAATTACTTCTCAAATAGTGCAAGGCTGATGAGATTTTGCAGTTTATTTGGTAGTAGTACTGCGATCAAGTGCCTAGCAAGATTTTACTTGAGTAAACTTATCAACTCTATTATCACCCGAAGAGAAAACATGTAGGATAATGAAAAAATGATCAGAAGTAGAAAACATCTATTTGAGAAATTTGGTCTACCTGATTCTGCTCGAAATAGTTTGGCAGCACATTATGCTCCCCAAGGATCACTTCACCTTCTTGTGGTTTTTCCATCCCCAAAGCAAGTTTTAGTAATGTGCTCTTCCCACATCCGTTGGGGCCAATAATGGCTATTTTTTCACCCTCTCGACTATTAGGTTAGCATTGTTGAACAATGGCTGTACACAATATCGAAAGAATAAGGATATATTTACAAAGTGTTACAGTGCAGGGTGCAGAATACCACTTTGCTAATCAAAAGAGAAAAGGCTAGGAAGAGTTTGGAATATAAATATAGAATGTTGCAGACCTTATCCCCAAATCCAAATTTGAGATTGTTTATTGCTAACACAGTTCTACCGCTTCTCCCGCGCTCAGGAAACCTGATCTTTAACTGCTTCCTTTGGAAAGGTTTTTCAATCAACCCTTCTTTCTCAAGTTTTTCCAATTTCTAGCATTTCAAACAAGACAAAATTAGCAATCACAGGAAGAGTAAGCAAAAATAGATTATACAAACAATGGTTGAAGATACCACAATTGATCACATTGATTTGATGCAAGTGACGAAATGCAATTCATGTAGTTACCTTCTGCTCACTTGAAGCACGCCCTGAGCTAGCTCCAGCCCCAAGCCGAGCTATCAGTTCCTTTGTGTGCTCAATCTCCTTCTGCTGCTTCTCCCACGCCGCGCGCTGAGTTTCCACCCATATCGCCTTTTCTAGAATATATTCCGAATAGTTACCTTTATACGTTTTAGAGATGCCAAATTCAGTCTCCACTATCTTATTACAACACTGATCAAGGAAAGCCCTGTCATGAGATATGATGACCATCGGCACATCCTGCGTCTTAAGGTAGCTCTCGAGCCACTCAATTGTGTCCAAATCGACATGATTCGTCGGCTCATCAAGTAGAAGCAAATCAGGATCCTGCACATAATCAAAATGGTTATGTTAAATACACAAAATGGAACTTTATACTTGGTAGATAAAACTAAAACCAGTCGAAGTCAGACAATCTATCTAAATTCATTGACAATGCCATTCGATGTTCTGTAATTTAGTACTCCTCAATCATTTAATTCAGGAGTAGTTCACATAAGAAGCTGAACTTTTTTACCATTGTAACCATCATTTTCCTACATGTAAACTCCTCAATCATTTAATCTATACCTGAAGAAGTATCTTGCCCAGCGACATCCTCATCTTCCAGCCGCCGCTGAAGGATGCTACCAGGCGGTCGGCGTCCTCCGGGACGAAGCCGAGCTCGGGCATCAGCTTCTGAATCTTGACCTCGACCATGCCCAGGTCGACGTCCTGCGACTGGCGCTGCAGCAGGTCGAGCTCGTCGAGAAGCCTACCCATGAGGTCCATGTCCTCGGTGGCGCGCTCGAGCGCAGCCTGCACCTGGTCGAGGCGGTCCTTGACGCCCATCTCTTCCTGGAAGGCACTGAGAAACTCCTCCCTGACGGTCCGGGAGGCCTTGACCTCGAATTCCTGGCTGAGGAAGGCGATCTTCATGTTCTCCTTGGCCTTGACGACGTTGCCGCCGTCGGGGTCCTCGAGGCCGGCGATGATGCGGAGCTGCGTGGTCTTGCCGGCGCCGTTCACGCCGACGAGGCCCACCTTCTCGCCGCGCTGCACCTCCCAGGTCACGTCCTTGAGGACGGTCACCCTTGTACGACTTGGAGATGTTCTCCAGCCGCACCCGGACGGGATGCTCGACGCGCCGCTGTTCGACCGCTTCTTCCTTGACCCGGAGCCGGAGCGGCGGTGGCGGAGTCACCGGAGAGGAGGGCGGAAAGGTCCTGGTTCGCGTCCCCCTCGGAAGTGGTGGTCGCGGAGGAGGATGGAGAGGTGGTGAGGCGGCAGTGGATTGGGGAGGGGCGGCGGTGGCGGCGGGAGGGGAGAGAGGGGAGGGGATAAAGGGGGCGCGGGGGTGGAGGGAGGAGCGGAGGAGCTTCGCGGAGAGGACGTCCATGGTGGCCATGGAGTTCCGGGAGTCCTCTGCTCTCCCTCTGGTTTTGGGTGTGGAGGGAGAGAGGCCACACAAACCCAAGGGAGGGGGAGTGTATGGGTGAGGGAAGAAGAGGAGAGGAAAAGTAATTTCGTTTTTCTTTTTAATCAAAATTTCAGGTGATTTTCTGGGGAGAGGAGGAGTTTGAATCTCGAGCCATCTGTGCCTCTTAATTACTCGGGTAGTATTCATTTTCTGAAAAGTTAAGTGTCAAATTTCTTCCATTTTAGCTATTTTTATAAAACAGTCAAATCGTCCATTCCCAACCCCAAAGTGAAATTTTCTATATTTTTTGGATGATTTTATTGGGCAAAGGGGGCTTTGAATTACTATTACTTTCCATTAATTATTGGATTGATTGTAAACGTTGTGTACCCTGGTATTTAGTTCAAGTATGAGCTAAGCATCGGTGGACAAAAAAATATCACGGCCATTCCAAATGCATCTCAAGAGATTTTTTTTCGAAATGGGGAAACCCCAGCCTCTGCATCGAAGTGATGCATACGGTGTTTATTTCATTTATTTCTCAAGAGGAATTCTTGTTACTCCGTTTCTATATATGTAGGGTGGTTCCTCTTGTTATTCCCGCCGTTGCTATATGTAGGATGTATAGTGTGTGATTCGGAATGAAAACACGCTCATGGAGGAGAAAATTACACAAGTTTTGGACGGAATTACTAAATTCAAACTCCTAAAAGAATGTTGTCTGGAAGAAACGACCTATTTTCCAGTTTACACGGTTACTAATAAAGTACATCACCGCTTCTGATTGTTATCTCAACAGAAATACTCACCCGGTTCCCAAATTCAAGACATTACATTTAGTCAATATTGAACGATTTATAAGTTTGATCAAATATATAGATTAAAATACATACATCTAAAGTACCAGATCTAAATACATCCACCACAAAATATATACACTCATAGTGTATCTATTTTGTAATTTAGAGGCTTATATTTTGTTGCACCTGTTCGGTCAAACTTGGTAATGTTTTATTATCTTACTAAATATATATCGCTCTTATCTGTTAGACTGAGGAGCACTAAGATGTTGCAATTTTCTTAACACCATTTGTGTACGCACACACCTATAAGATCGTTTCCCTCACAAAAGTCACATGGCGTGAAAATTGTTTGACATACATGAACCTTTGTCTGCCGTACATGTTGCCAACTTGCTATCAGCTATGCATACTTGACCAGACCAGTACGAACTGAAGGGAGGAAAACTCTGGTGGCTCAAGCTCGTTCGAGCAAGACGACGACGCCACATCGGCATGCATGGGTGGGTCGCCAAACCCTGACGGGCGTGTGGCTGTCCACGGAAGGAATCCGACGAGGCTCCGCGGCCAATAGGCAACCACCCACGTGTCAGTCGAGCCATTTGTATGGTAGACAATTTTGTACTCAGATAGCTTTTTTGTTTTGTTGCCAAAAGGATTTTTTTTATTTGTAGGGAAGGAGAGTAAAGAAGGAGGACACGGTGTTTCGGGTCACAGGTGCAGATGCACCCGTTATGTAAAACATTTTTCTTTGAAACGTCAAAAAAATTCAAATAAAAATTTGGATATACATCATCACATTTTATGTTAGCACTAAAAATTTGGTGAAGAATAGATATTTTCTTGTGACATGTGCAAAAAGACACAAAAAATCACGTACAAATTCATTTTGAAAACTCCAGATTTGTCTTTCTTACACAGCCAACAAAAAATATCTTTTTTCACGAAATTTTTGTGCTAACAAAAATATCATGTAGTATATCCGAAAATTTTATTTGGGATTTTTTTAACATTCTTAAAAAAATTGAGCTGTGGGTGCATCTAGAGTTATGAGCCGATATGGATTTCCGAGTGAAGAATGGTTCTTTGATAAAGCTAAGTTATTAAATTTGAATTTTTTATTTTATCTATTTTATATTTACGTATCAAAAAGGGAAAAGCCCAAGAGCCTCCGCCCCAAGCCTCAAAGTGCATATTTTTCTCATCAAACATTGGATGCATGGTTTCTCATCAAACGCAAATCACGATAGTTACGACCGATCATAGCGAATTTGTTAAGTTCCTCTTATGATGATTCAATTCTCTACTTTGTGTACAAACACTACACATATGAAAAACATAAATAATTTTCTCAAGATTATTATGCTTACATTTACTATACAATTATTGGATTTTGTAAGTTCTAGTGTAAGATTACGGGGAAAAACTTCATCATGTCAGGAAGTAGTAGGGATGTGTAAAGTAGGTAAGTGAGATAATGGGCTAGTACAAATTAGGTGGGTGACCCTTTCTTTGTTATTCACATTGTGCATTGTTTTCGGAAATCCGTTGTGGGTCCCGAGCACCAGTGAGCCTGTTTTTTAAATAAAAATGAAAATCGTACTTTTTTCCTCAAAAAATCTGATTTTTTTACACAAATACATATACACATTACTTAAGTATGCCAGAAGTTTCATAAAAAATCATTATATTTTGACCTAGGCAAAAAAGAGACATTTCCGACAGATTCAGAACACTATATTTCCTTTTTATGGCCAATTTTTTGTAATTTTTATATAGCTCGGAATACGACCTTTTTTTGCACCCAAAATTGACACATACGTGGTAAACATGCATATGTATCATAGGAAGTTTTTTGGAATTTTTTTCAACCTATAATTTGGAAATCAAGAAAATCTTATAAGGTTCAGCGGTACTAGGTGCCACAAATCTGCATCCCATTGTTTTGCCCTACCTTATACTCCCTCCGTTCTAAAATAGATGACTTGGTTTTGTCCATATATGGATGTATCTATACTTGTTTAATGTCTAGATACATTCATGTGTAACAAAATGTGTGTCAATTAAATCCGAACAGAGGGAGTATATAGCACTCAAAGAGTTTAATGCATCATATAGTCCTCGTATTTGTTGGTGTAATTCAGTTTGGCCACCGTACTATGGGATACGGTCACCGAATAAGTTTCTGAGGTCATCTACGATCACCGTATAGAACAACGAGGTAACGTGTTTAGTGTTTACCGGCCTCCAAAAGTAGGAATTTTTTAAAAGGGTCCCCCATTAATCATGGTTTCCTATCCAAGGCCAAGAGACTCAACATCAGGCCCAAGTAATCACACTTACGGGCAGCACCCACTAACCGGGATAAATTATTTTCGCTCTTGCTCTCCCCTGACCGCCCGCTCGATTATGCTCAAGACCTCTATCGTCATCAATGCCGTGACACCGTCAGGAGATGCCCCGTGTCGGCGTGACCCCCCCCCCCCCCCCCCCCCCCCCAAGCACGCGAACATTAAAGTCGTGTCGTTCTCGTTCTTTCCGACGAAGGGATCCAAGTCTACATGAATCGAGCACATGTGTCTTCTTTCCTGACGTTATCGACAACTTGCGGTCGTCGATTCTTCGTGCACCGGTTTTCGTTAACGGTCGCTGGAGCTCTGAGGCACCCATCAGGGCCTTCCCAATCCACCGCCGACGAGCTGCTCGTCCCCAACCGCATTCCTTCATCCTCACCGACAGCCGTAGCGTAGATATCCTCAACCATGTTATTATGGCCCTCGTAATATGTCCCCATAGGTTCATATCATCCACCTGGAGCCACCGGAACCTTCCCCAGCCACGTTTTCCTAAGCCAACCCGCCACATACGCCATCACCGTAGTTGACCATGGCGTCTCCTCCACGCTCCCGACTGTGTTCATTTCCTCGCCATAGAACTCCTAGTGATTCTCATTACCGCTCTCCATCGTGCCATGGGCCTCTCCCCAGTCTACTGACGCTCGTCGGCTAGGCTAGAGATTGTCGACAGCCCACCTCCCATGTAGCACACCACGCAGGAACCGGCTTCTCTGACTTTGCTCTTGCAAAGTTAGGGCAACTTAGCCATTGGATGTGAAATGAAAGGTCAATATTCAGTACTGTAGACAAAACACTGTAGCCAAAACACTGTTGATTCAGTACTGTAGTCAAACACTGTTGATATCTGCTGTTCATTGTTGATCTGCACCATTTGTTTGCTATCCAACGGTTTAAAACCCAACAAAGTTAGGATACTGTAGCACCCTGACTTTGCAATAGCAAAGTCAGAGGAGCTCTCCCCCACCACGCAGCCTCTGTTTAACCGAGGCGGCGAGGTCTCGCCCCCGCTTGCTCGGTGAGAAAGAGAGAAGGTGGGTGCCGTGCAACGGATTGGAGCGGAGTTGGGAAGGATGTGAGAGAGGAGTACATAGGGGAAAAGAGTGGGGATGACACGTGGAACCCATAAGGCCTGAAAGTGGGTCCCGCAACTGACCACGTCATCAAATACGACGTTGGGCCCATGACCAGTGACCGTACATGAAGTTCCATGCATATTCAGTGAAAGTGTATTCTCATTGTACAGTGAACGAACTGAGTACAGCTATGCATTTACCGGATTTCAAACTATGGAGAGCTGGCTGCCATGGATAAACAAGGGGTGGACAAGGCTGCATGAATCCGATGAGCATTTACTTGCTGGGACAACATATGCGTTATCTACACATCCATGCACATGGAGTCCGGAAATTATCACGTTCCGTGGCCCCTGGAAATGCAATAATTTCAGAAATCTTGATAACTTAATCACCGCAAATACACATAAGCAAAACGGTACCGACACAAAAACAGGAGGATTACACAAAGAGAGTTATTGTAAAACAAATTATATAATACATGAGTTCATCAAAGGCCTTTTTTATAACTGTTCGTCGAAGGCCTGATTTAGCCAAGGAACATGGATAACAACATCAAGCACCAGTTCTTGGACTCATATGTTGACATGGATTCATCATTTAGCATACAGACCATAAGTAGACAGATGATCAATTTATCATATTTTGCAGTCTAGTTGTGTCTACAAACTGCACTCGGATAGATTAAATCCAAATAGATGCAAAGGTTGATGTAGGTTTGCTGATCGCCAAACAATTTACATATTCGCCCATAGGAAGAGGTCCTCTGCACATTTTGGAAACACCCGAGAGACAGTTTCAGCCTCTTGACGGAAAGGAAAACCATTGCGTTTCTTCTTTTCCGAAGGTTCCAAAGGGCACATATGGTCACCGGAGATCACACCTTGCCTGTAATTAAGTGAATCATCCCAAAGGTCCCTAACCTTGGTACATGCGATACATCGGAGATAACCCTGTGCATTCCCCGGTTGAAGCTGGTTTCTGCAGTTTCCTTAAACCAGACCGTTTGCCACGGGTTTTTGAAATGGGTTTGAACTGTTTAGATATAACGTGAGACGACGGTGTGATCTGGGATGGTCACATGGTGTAAATGGTTTGACACCAGTGCTCAGTGAGACATCAGACAGCAGAAATGGACAAAGCCTCGCTCAGGGAGACAGCAGAAAGACAACTGAACTTGGCGTTAGCTGGTTCAGTACACCAGTATGCAGTACATACAACTGAACTTTGCCACCAAAGCAGGTTCATAATTCTCTAAAGAACATCACGTAACCTAATAAATTCATGAATTATTTATCACAGGAAAATCCACGGCAGTGGTCATCAAATACGCATGAAAAATAACTGTAATCCGTTCCAGCGATATATCTTCATTGGCATGCTCTACTGAAAGTAATTACTACATGATCATGCAATCTTTTTTGACGTCATCAGTTCTACTGTTCTAGCAATCCTGGGCTAGATCACTTCACATGTCCTGACTTCTCCTCTTCAGCGTCAGCGCATCAACATATGCAAAGAATCGATTCAACACCTGCTAATTCACATTGAGATGTTCGTACTGGAAGTTAGTTTGTAATTATGTGTAAATCATGCAATTTCTTGGAACAATAAATTTGAGATACATCCCAGATCATGAAAATTGGACTGGCGAGTCTTTGAGTTGTTAATTAATTTGTACTAGCTAACTGTAAAGCGCCATACATGACAAGCAGTTGCTCCTTATTGTTATGAATGAGCAACTATATTTCCAGAGGACCAAAGGTCAGTACTTATACATGTGTGATGAACAGTAAACATGAACAGTAAACCTATACATCTAACAACCCCCCCTCAAACTCATGGTGGGTCAACAACACTGAGTTTGGAGAGAAAAAACCCATGCTGCGCTCGAGTCTGTGCCTTCGTGAAGAAGTCCGCCAACTGTAACTCAGAGGGCACAAAGGAGGCATCTACACCGATATGCTTGGTGAGTTCATGCTTCACCGGATCACGCGCAATACTGATGACGCATGTACTGTCAGACAATAGAGGAGTCGGTGCAGCAGCAGAAACACAAAAGTCCTCTAGTAACCATCGCAACCAAGTCACCTCAGCCGTCAACATGGCCATCGCTCTCAACTCAGCCTCTGCACTGGAGCGGGAAACGGCAGTCTGTTTCTTCGTCTTCCAGGCAATGAGGGATCCTCCAAGAAAGACACAATAGGCTGACAGCGAGCGGCGATCAGAAGGATCACTAGCCCATGTAGCATCAGAATAGGCCTGGAGCTGGAGAGAGCTGGAGCGAGGAAAGAAAAGGCGGCGAGAGATCGTGCCACGAAGATATCGTAGAACACGGAGAAGGTGACTATAGTGGACAGAGCTGGGAGCTGAAACGAACTAACTCAGAATGTGGACAGGATATGAAATATCTGGACGAGTGACAGCTAGATAGACAAGACTCCCAACAAGATGGCGATAGCGAGTGGGGTCTGTGAGGGGATCACCATCAGTAGCACGAAGCTGAATATTGAGCTCCATAGGAGTCTCAGCAGTGCGCTCATCACCAAGAGCAGCGCGAGTAAGAAGATCCTGAATATATTTTTCTTGGGAGATGAAGAAGCCATCAGAAGTCGAAGAAACCTCAATCCCGAGAAAATAGCGAAGTGGACCAAGATCAGACATCAGGAACTGCTCACGAAGGCGGGCCTTGACAAAGGTAATATACTCCGAGTCGTCGCCAGTAATGATCATGTCATCAACATATAAGAGGAGGAGCGTCCGACCACGAGGTGAGGTGTGGACAAACAACGCGGGGTCATGGTCGCTAGGCGAGAAACCAGCGGCAGTCACCACAGAGGCGAAACGCTCAAACCAGGCGCGAGGGGCTTGCTTAAGGCCATAGAGAGAGCGCTGAAGACGGCAGACCATACCATCAGGGACAGAGTACCCCGGTGGTGGCTGCATGTAAACCTCCTCACGTAGCTCTCCATTGAGAAAGGCGTTCTGGACATCAAGCTGAGACACAGACCAATTACGAACATAAGCCACAACGAGAAGAGTGCAGACAGTGGTCATGTGGGCTACGGGAGCGAACGTCTTATCATAATCGCGTCCCTGCTCCTGCTGAAAGCCACGAGCCACAAGACGAGCTGTGTAGCGCTCAAGAGAACCATCGGAGCGAGTCTTGATCTTATAGACCCACTTGCATGTGATGAGACGAACACCAGGTGGAGGGGAAACCAGATCCCACGTGCCAGTGCGCTCAAGGGCAGCAATCTCCTCAGCCATCGCAAGCTGCCATTCAAGCTGAGCCATGGCATCACGGTAGGAAGTGGGCTCAGCAACAGCAGAAAGACTGTACTGGGAAGGAGAATAGCGATCAGGAGACCGTAATAAGGTCCGAGAACGAAGGTTATGAACCGGTGTACACGGGCTGCCGTGTTGCTGCTGCCATTTCCGGCCGGTTGTTGCTGTGCTCGCGCCGCCGCCGCCATACGCGGCCTGCGGCCTGCCCTCCGGCCGCCGCCTGCCGTCGCCGGCCTGCCGCCGTCCGTCGCGGCCGCCGCCTTTCTCTCTCGCGACCTGCTGCCGCCCGTTGCGGCCGTCGCCGTCGTCGCCCGTCGCCGGCCGCCGTCTGCCGCGCTGCTCTGCCCGACCGGCCGCCGCCGCCTCGGCCCCTCCCGTGGCCGGTCGTCGCCGTCCCGACCACCCCTCTCGTGGCCGCATTCTTGCTCGCTCCGACCACGAGCTGGTGAACTCGGGCTGTGGCTGTAAGATCTACATTCTCTCTCTTCGTTGACTTCCAAAAAAAAAAAATCAGAGAGCCCGCGATGTCTTCTTCGGGCTATGTTGCTGTTCCTCGGTGCACTGTGATCTTTGATGGCACCAACTATGCCGAGTTTGTGGGAGCCCGTGTGGACAGCGGCGGAGACGGCGGCAGCGGCGCGGCAGGCCGGCGACGGAGACAGCCCGGAGTTGCTACGGGTGGGGAGGAGGAGAGCACCTGTGCTCTGATACCATGTTATGAATGAGCAACTATATTCCCAGGGGGCCAAAGGCCAGTACTTATACATGTGTGATGAACAGTAAACATGAACAGTAACCCTATACATCTAACACTTATCACTTTCGGGGTAGAAGTACATGTGAATCCTAGTCGGAATGTGCAAAATGTGGAAAAAAAAAGCGTATATTCAGCTACATGCTGTTGCAATGAAATTGCCAATGTTACATCACTAAGAATGTGTCAAAGCAAATGCCCACTGTTTTGGTTTGTGGATAGTTACAGGCATTGTATATTCACCTACATGTTGTTTGATTTTTTTTAACAAAACCGTTGTAAACTCGAACTGGATCAGTTTGGCAACCAAGATATACGGACACAAGAACCAACTTTAAACTCATTCACGTGATGCTCGGCCAACTCTGCTCAGTAAGTACATTGGATCAAGCTAGCATGTTAAAACCAATCAAAACTACTACTGCTTTATTAACACGAAACCTTGTTGGTTCTTGCCGACATACCTGACACACTGAAATTCATGCCGACATACACTGATCACAAGAACAAACAAATCTTGATTAAATCATAGAACCACATACCTGATACACTGAAATTCTTGCCGACACCATGTCTCTCCACACTCACAAAGCTCCAAGCTCTAGTAAATTCAAATAATGGGAAATTCAGTATAAGAATACAAACATAACTAAGAGCTAGGATCTTTTTTTTACCTTGTCCAAGCTCTAATAACTTCAAATAATGGGAAATTCAGTATAAGAATACATAAGTTGCTTACAAGAACCTCAGCGCCCAATTGCGGGCTGAGGACCAAATAAAAACAAGAACGACTGGCAAAAAAGAAGCGAATGAGGAAAACTACGACGGGCAGGCTAAATTTAGAGAACATGACAGCCCAGTAAGTGAATCATCTTAAGTGCCCATAACCCTAACCTTGGTACATGCGATACATCGGAGATGACCGAGGGAATAGCATGACAGAAAAGTTAAATAGAGTGGCAGTGAAGAAGCATAGGTTCAGTTGTTTTATATGCCATGCACCAAAGATGCGCAAATGAAGTCTGATGGATCATCAAACCAAAGTGCAGGTTTATAATCCCCATTGCTACTTGCCTTCCGTGGACAGAAAACAAAAGTCACCTCGTTAATCTCCCTAGCCAGATCGATGCATTCCTGAAGAATAACTGCATCTGGCCCCAGGTTAGATACTTCTTGGTTCAACAGTTTCTGCTTTTGGAGGAAATTTAGACATACATTTATTATGTTAGGAACATTTTACACAGAGAAGCGTGAACGGGAGCACGCTGTAACATGAAACTACCTCCCGAACTGGACAGACCCCAACACAGTGAGAGGAACATATACACCTGAAGAGCTGTTATTCACTCCCAAAGAGTGACAGCAAGTTGCAGGTCTAATTTCCCAGTCTCCTGGAGATCTTATGTTCTTCGCAGCAGCTGCACCTGCCAAAGACGTGCAGTCTGAGAGTAAGAAACCTTGGCTCCTGCACCTGAAGAAGATCACAAATCCTGATGGCAAGAGCTTCAGCTTGCAGAGGAGGAACGAGGGTGTAATACCCCATTGCATAGAGGAGATCTAGACGTGAGATGGATAGGAACATCAGTGAGCTAGGGAAGAGGATAACAGGTTCTCTGTCTATTTCTTCATCACATCCTCACATTACAACTCCTAGACCTTATATCACTTGGTCCGACTCACACCTACGCACCAACCGGCACCAACGCCATTTCCGCTGTTGACACACATTGGCGCCTTACACACTTACGTCTTGACCACTTGGTCCTGCTGCTGCGTTACAGAGGAAAGTGTGCCGAAATATGGAGACCCCTCTGCATGGAAGCCTCCGAGTAGTGAAAAAATACTCCAATCCCTGCAGGCTTCAGCGACCTATCCTGAGTAGCAGGGGTGTAATGAGAATCACAAAGAAGCTTTGTATATTCATAAACTTTATCTGAGTTGCATTTCAAATATAATAGTCCAGAGTAGTGAATGGCAGAAAATATAACAAGTGGACGATGCAAGGTCCTGCCTGCAACATACCTGAATGTTGCTTCAGGGCTGGCAAATGTTTGAGGACATTTCAGGTCATCTGCGCCAATAAGAAATAACCTAGCACTTCCAGAGTATGGGTCAATATTTAGTTCAGCGACTAAGTAGCGTGAATGAGCAGCTGCAACCTGTAACAGAAAACTTGACCACAAAAAGGAATAAGGAACAAATATATCTGCAAATACGTCGCATACAAACCTCATTTCTCTCTTTTCAAACACAATCTCTAAGACGGGTAATAACCAGGTGATGAGCATTTGTCCTATTTGCAGTTGATAGCCAAATTATCTTCCCAGTCATCCAACATACCATCAATAGAGTAAATGGCACTGGCGGTCACACAACTCGTCCGCTATGTGCACTTAAGTCACACAACTGGAAAACGGGATTTTTTGGTCACACAACTGGACTTTTGGTGCACGCAGGTCACAAACCCCACATGTCAGTCCGTTTTCCGTTGGTAATTTTGCAAAAAAACTCCCTGTAATTGGACCCAAATTTGGGTTTTTTGCGAAATATCCCAAAATACAGGGGGTTTTCTGCAAAATTACGTGTCCAAGTCAGCACTCCTGCAACGGAAAACGGACTGACATGTGGGGTTTATGACCTGCGTGCACCAAAAATCCAGTTGTGTGACCAAAAAATCCCGTTTTCCAGTTGTGTGACTTAAGTGCACATAGCGGACGAGTTGTGTGACCGTCAGTGTCATTTACTCCCATCAATACTAGGCTGTCTCACAGAAACATGAGGTTATGAACTCAGTCACGAATTAAGCAGAAAATCAGGTAAAGTTAAGACATACTGATACATGCAATGCATCATCAATTTTCCAGTTATAAGTGGGCTATCCAAATGCAATGCATCATCGATGCATCAGTAAGGAGAATCATATCTAAGCAGCACATTTAGAAGTCACGACACTGCAGTAAACAATAGATATCACACCTTCCTGCAGTAACCAATGAAGCACCAGATGTAAGAACAATAAATGACAAATAACCATAGATACTCCAGTAGGACGACTGACCACAACTGCTTGGTCTCCCATAATACAGGGCAAGGGCGACACTTACCTATTGTTATAAACTAATCATTCACTGTTGAAAATAATGATGCATCTCACACGTGAAGAAATCATTAACACAGTTGATGCTGCTCTTGTTCTCTATATTAAGGCGAAGTATCCAGAGAAAACTTGCATTCAGTGAAATGAGCAGTCACTAGTAGGCCTTGGCGCGGCGACATGCCACGCCCATGTGGTGGCCGTGTAGTGGTTAGTCAGTAATCAACTACATGGCATCCGTTCGTATTAGTTAATGCTGAAACGAAGTATCAGTGATCCATTTGTTTTAATTAGTGGTGAGACAAAGCATACGTACCAAGTACTATTTAATGACTAATTATACATTACATGATGCACTTTGCACTGCATATATTTTACATTTCTCACTACATTAGTTGGTATTAAGAAATGAAAGATGCTTTTTTCGCGAAAACGCAAAAGACTTGCGTTTCCATGCATTGATAGATAAGAAGATAATTACAAGCTCAAGAAAGAGCCAACACCACCCTAAACAACCCAAAACAGCAGAGCATAACATCTACAACTCGCTCACACAAGTGTAGAACGCACTCCACACCCGGCTAGCCCGAAGACCGCCACCAACGAAACTCGAACTACAAAGCAAAAGAGAGCTTGCCTACACATAATGCAACTTGTTTCTCAGGAATAGAATCATACAAGATCACATAGTATATTTAAATTGACAGTCTATGATCCATCAGCAACAGCAGAAGTTTGACAATTTCATTATTTTTTTTCTGAAGTCAGTGAAACTCACGTTGTCATTACCTACGCAGTAGTACACTAAAAATTTCTCCCAAATGTTCGGGAAGATAAGTTAAGCGATCAGGTCACCATTGCCATCCATGCTGTCGCAATTCCAGTAGACCGAGTTCCTATGAGAGACTGCAAAACATGGATGTAATTCAATAGTGCCATGTAAAAACAAGAAAATGACATCAGTTTTGCAACATCTCCACTCTTTGTACTAAAAAAACTACAACATTCCGGTCTAATATTTGTACCAAAGCAAGAGTAAACTGTTCACCGTGACCTTTAAAAAAAACCCTGTAAGCAACGAAACAAAGGGCCCTGTGTAAATGATTCAAGTTTAGAAAATGATTCATGCATGTGGCAACAATATTGTTTCCGCACTCGATAATGTGTTTATAAAAGTGTTTTAAATGTTCAGAATGAATCAACACTACTGCATCACTTGCAATATTATTACATTATCAGAAAATTAAATTTTCCAAGTACAAATCATCACAAAGAAGACCAAATTGATAGGTTGCATGATGTTGGATTGATTCAGAACCAGCATAGAAACAAACTTAAAAAGTCAGTGGAAAAGGCCAAATAAGGTACAGGTTGTCAAAGTAATTACCAGACCATCATTCGCAGACATCAGCTTTTTCTGTCATCTTGCACCACATTCAAACTGTCCAAAGTAGTTAACTAAGCCAATCAACCACTGAAAATGAACGAGTTGAACCAGAGCAACAATGTAGTTTAGTTTCATTTCAAATGGTTGTGTTGAATTTGGAATAAAACAAGTGTTAATATGCATATAAATCATATTCATGAATGTGTTGCTCGTCTACAACACTTCAAAAGTTGAGAGCACACACGCTCTTTGAAATGTCCTCTAGGCAGGCGATTTTTTTTACTTTACTGCTATATTTCTGTACAACATGCCTAGCTAAGGTTTACACCAACGAGCAACACATTGTGTTATATTGGAGGAAGAGTATGACAAGACACTTCATGGTAATAAAATTAGCTTCTCACTAGTAATGACAACATGCTTTCCTTGAATATGGTAGAATTAACCAAAAAAAACTGGAGGAAGTAGCACGATTCGACATAGGAACTGAATAGGAATCTCTGTATAATTAACCAAGGGATAAGGGAAAGACAGATGAATTTTATCTCCACCAGGAGCAATGAGCACATCTATCATCTATTGGATTCCATTTGTTCGAAAAAATCCACATTTGCAATTTAAGCTTGTCCAGGACACTGTGTTCTGAAAATAGAAGAGGCCATTAATTTGCACTAACAAATACCTCGTCTAATTTTACACCATGAAACTAACTGTGCTCCTTAAATATGTGCAACATGAAGTTAGTGTTGCATTTCCTCAATTCCTCGGGGAAAAGATCATGGAAGAAACTATCTGAAGATTGTACTGATATAATACTTCCAATACCTCACCGTTTTATCCTATGCAAGCAAGTACAGAATCCAATCAAGAAACCAGTGGATAATTTAACTTGATTGTGGTACCTTTAGTAATTGACTAAGAAATCTTTGTAGTGAACCAATCGAAGTTGCAAGGTTGCTGCAATCTTCCGCAGACTCTTATGTTCGTCTTGGGTTTGTTTGCTTTGAGAATCTCTCAGCAGCGGCCTTGTAAATAACTCTACTTGCTCCACATCTGCACTTTGTCCTGTCATCATGATGAAGACCAAAAAATCTAAATCTCTTTCATCATTAGTATGTTCGGTCTGAATGAAATGATCTAAAAAATAAGGCTGTAGAATGAAAGAAGGGCGTGGTACCTAGAGAACCGGTAGCTCTAGTAAGTAGAGTATGCCATACAGCTTAGATGGATACTTTCTTTTCTATGCAAACTGGTAGTCAGAAATGGTTCACACAATAGAACTATTCACCAACTGAAACTAAATGCACCATCTGCCAAAATCCTTTCTCCCAGTTTCTTCTTCAGAACTAACTAGAGAAAATATCATCTACTTAACATCCTGCAATATTTAAATCTGTATATTAGAAAAACCAAAAACATCACCCATTCTTCTCCAAAGTTAAAAGCTAGTGAAATCAAGCAAAGTAGAAGTACCCTCACAAATACAACACGTATTCATGCCATGAATGATGTACCTCACATGGGAATCCTTGTAAGCCTCTCCAAAATATTCTCTGGTTGTATTCTTCTTGCAGGATTCAGATCAATAATATGTAAAAAATACACGGATAAGCTACACATCATGGTAAGCAGCTCAGGCAGCAAAGACAAAAGGAACAATGCAACAACAACTACATATCAGAAAGTATGAGACTCGAAAGAACAAACAAAATGCTGTCATTTAGCACTTAGCTGGGCAAATATTTATCAGGTCTTCTAGGGAAAGAGCTAAGAAGCCAGATAACCTTTACCAGAAAAAAGGACAGACAGTGGTAGAAGCTCCCACACCAGGTGGGTCTGGGGAAGGACTATAAGAGTCAAGCCTTACCCCTGCAAAGTGCAATGTAGAGAGGCTGAGTCGAACCCAGGACCTCTTGGCACAAGTGGGGAGTACTTCACCACTGCGCCAGGCCTGTCCTTAAAAGAAAAGAAATAATTTTTAGAAGCATCATATATGAAGAGATAAATGATAGAATGTAATGAAATCTCAGTAACAAAGCATAATAGAACATAAAGGACGTGGTAAATCAATAGAATTAGTAGGTGCAATACTAATCCAGCATATTTACCCCAATAAGAGAGATACACTAATAATATCTTTTATTAGGCGGCTCTCCTCCCCAATCATAAATGACCAAATGCTTTTGGCTCAGATAATTCTAGGAAGAACATCAAACCTATATGTTTACTCAACTGAAGTCTAACCAGGGTGCAAATGCAACCAATATATACAGTATAGGTGCCAATATCCTGAAAATACATTGCACTATACAGAGAAAACACAACCAGAAAATAAGACATGTACAATTAAATGAGAATTAACACTGAAGAGGTTAGAGCTGCAAGGAACTCAGAATATAAACAAGACCAGTGGATAACACATCAGGGACAAAGATCGAATATGCAGGATCGTTTGGCTTTTATAGATGTGTGAGCAGGCTGTAAACCTGAAAAGATTCACGACCAGCTCGGTGTTTTAGCAACACAGTGAACTTCAAAAATGTTGATATCCAATTGCAAATCTAATTTTCTTATTCTGGACAAGGCATCGAGTTAGGTCGGAAAAGGCTATTTTTATCGAATAACTAATAAACCAATAAGATCTTCTGTGTCACGTAATATGCAAGAAAAGTGTGATCTTATTGATCCTCACAATAGTTGTGGTTCCAAAGGTAGCTTACAACACTTGCGTATATGACAACCAAGTGATATCACGCTATTAACCAAATCGGTTATTACTTGGCGACAATGACTTGATGATCATGATCAACCCTGTCGCAACAGTGGAACATGGGGTTCCCCTTATGCTGCCAAAGTGGGTCCACCATCTGTGGGCCCACCAAGAAGATGGACAAGGCCAAGTGACAAGAGCGGTAGATGGGTCCGCCCATCCACCTCGCGGGAACCTAGCAAGCTCGACATCGACACCCTGCGGCTAAGGACCGGGGACCCTCCGGGGTCACCTTCCACCAAGGCAACAAGTCAAGGCACCCGAGAGTCCGAGCGCCCGGCAGGAGGCCAGGCTCCCTCTCGGGTCCGCATCCGTACAGCGCAAGGATAAGCACGCCAGCGCGTGCTAGAAGCTCGTAGAAGGCTTGGGTGCCAAGACAAAGGACGCGACCCAGTGACGTCGCCATGGAGCATGGTCGTGGGGTCAGTCCATGTCAACCCCACTTTCCCTAAAGGGGACGACCCTCACCTAACCGCGGAGAACACTTGGAGGAGAAGAGGCCACGTCGCCTCCAAAGACCACCGGGGGGTTTCCCCGCCTAAAACCCCCCACGCTCCTCACGTGACCCCTGTGGCATCCCCTTAGCCTATAAAAGGAGGACCAAGGCCACCAAGGACAGATTAGATCATAGCCAAGGCAGAGCACCACCCAGATTAGCTAGGGCTGAGAAGGTATAGCGAGAGGTGATCTCCTCCGGTTAGGATCTGCTCGTCGTCTACCTCTAGCCGATACCCTGCCGGGTACACACCCGTGACCATCCTTGTAAGCTACACCATGATGAACACCTCAATCCATACATGCAGGAGTAGGGCTTTTAGCCTCCGGGCGGCCTGAACCTGGGTAAACTCTCTGCGTCCCTGTGTTGTTTGCTTGAACGTCGGATCGGAGAGCTCGACGTGGTTCACCCAGGTGGGACGTCTTCCAGCCTCCTTCGCGCCCCGTGCCGAACCTAAAAAGGGTGTATCCTTTACCTCTGGTGTCCGTCTGCCGAGACATGACATCTGGCGCGCCAGGTAGGGGGCGCAAGCGCTAGATTCGTCTTCGTCAACCTCAAGATCGTCATCAAGATCTGCTTCTAGCTCGTCGTCCGTGACAAGATCTGCTTCTAGCTCGTCGTCTGTGACAAGATCTTTCTAGCTCTTCGTCCGTGACAAGATCTGCTTCGAGCTCTTCTTCTCTGTCAAGAGCTGCTGCTTCCTCAAGCAAGGTGGGCGGTCGCCTCATCGACAAGTGAGAACCATGTCGAGAACTCGGGAGGTCCTTGGTGAGCCAGCGTGTCAGTCGACTCAGAAAGGCTGGGGGCTGGAGGAAGCTTTGGGCGCCGCCCGTGCGCTTCTCTCTTTCCTCCAGATCTGTACAAGAGTGATCCCTGTGCGAAGGCATGGATCACTAGCCTGGAAAGCCTGTTGGACTACGCTCACCAATGCCACGCTCCCACGAATTCTTCCCCGACCGTCAGCCTCGGCACTGCCATACCTGCACCAGCAACCCCCGTGGAGGAATAGCTTGAAGATCCCCATGGTTGGGCCGAGTTTGGTCTAGAACAAGCGCTGGACCGTTGGAGGCCCTCCCGTATCCGTTCGGACAAATTCAGACACCGCTGGTCCGTTTGGGGGACGGTTGGAGCTGCCCTTAGACGACAAGTCCTAGCATATACGAAGATAAGTTATATCTCGCATTGCCTATGTCTATGTGTTGTTCTGTTGTCCAAAATCAGGACGATTCGCCAAGAAAACTTCTTTAAGGTGTGTGCGTGTGCCGTGTGGTGGCTTGTAAACTGGCGTTTGATCGCCTTGCAAATCTCGAAGAGAAAAACACAGGCTAGCAACTCTTTGGTACAGAGCACATCCAACGGTCAGACAGCTCTCTCTGCATATGTTCTGTGCCACTGCTGGCTGTGCCCAAGACGCGGCCTTCAAGCCTCAAAACACCATTTGTGTAGTGCTAGTTCTTCTTGTTAATTAAGTCGCCACATATATAAGCACGTCTCTGGGCTTAACTACTTGTGTTGTCTTGTGTGCTAGCTCTTGCATTGGATCAGCCAAAAGAGCCAGGTGCTTCAGGAGGGGTGATCGAATCGATGGAGAAGATAACGGAGGTGAGAGCTCGATCTGCTACCTCCTGCACTGCATTCTTGTGAAGCTCCATATGTTTTCTGACGCCCGTGTTAAAATTGTGTGTGTGCAGCAGGAGGGGAAGCTGCAGAGGCAGCGGGCGTCGGTGCCGGCGTTCGGCGAGTGGGACCAGATGAAGGCCGCCGGCGTGATCCCGGACTACTCCCTCGACTTCACCAAGATGCGCGCCGCCAGGATGCAGCGCAAAAGCATGCCCTCCGTCTGGTCCAGCGCCGGCAGCGCCCCAGAGGTCTCCGCCCGCGACGACGACGAGGGGAACCACCACAAGCAGCAGCAGGCCGAGCACGGCGATGATGATTGCCCCCGCCGCCATCACCGACGCCAGCAGAGCGACCACACCGACCTCCGCCGGCCGCTCCGGCCAGACCGTGCAACAGAAGCACCCAAGGTATATACTTGCTTAACTGAAGTAATTAAGCTAGTTAACTGATAATTCCTAGAATGTGCATGTACACAGCTATTCAGCAGAGATTTAATTATGCGTTGATCAACAACTGTTTATGTGGTGATACAGAAGCAAGCTCGCTAGTTAACTGATAATCCCAGAATGTTCATGTACCCAGCTATTCAGCAGAGATATAACTATACGTTGATCAACAACTAAACGATAGTACAAGTCAGAATTAGCTGGAGAGATGTCGTTGCCGACTGCAACGTGCTTCCCACTTTTTCTTCCATAGTTTCTTCATGGCATTTTCGTTTAGTTCGCCGCCCAGAATACTATATACAGTTCGTTCGGACAAAATTATTTATAAACAAATCGATTTGATTTGGTTTTCAATTTATCAGGGGAAGAGCAAGGTGAAGGACTACTTGTTTGGTTGCGTGGGTGGATGGTGAGATCGAGGTGGCACTGCACCAACAAGGATCTATCCAATTGATCAAGAGACGGAAATATATACAATGGAAAATGGAATTCTCCATGGGCGTAGATGAATGTTTTTTTTCTTTCAGTTGATTGAGAGCCATCGTGGATTTTTGTTCTGTAAATACTTATATCTGTAAGATTGAACCAACACAATAAAAATATAGTTTTGTGAATAGTTATATCTGTAAAGTTGTACCAATACTATAATAAAATGTAGGTCTCACATTGCCTGTACGTGTTTATGCATTGTTCGCTTTGCTTTAAAAGGCAGAAGAGATTAACACGAAAGTACAGGGCTCTAACCGTAACAAATTAGACACCTAAGATGAAGGACAAGGCCAATTCACAATAGCAGGGAGGGTACAGGCGAAAAGATACAGTAAGGGAAAAGGACCTTATTGTAAGAGCCGCACAGGCCCAGGAGCGCGAAAAGGAAGGACCCAGGGGCATATCTGTGAGGAAAAAGGACCGGGGTTTGAAATGTCGAAAAAATTTGGACCATTTCTCGATTTGTGCGTGTCATCCTTGCGCAGGGGCCATGCTAATCTTCTCTGTATCGTTCCAATTTTATCGGATGTCCCCGAAGGGACAATGCCCGTGCTGCGAGCTAGCTTATAAACCGGTGGAGCTGTCTCTGGCTAAGCGAGGTGGGACTAAACCGTCTCACGCTCCGTCGCACGCACGCGATAGAACAACTGGGCCTCTTTCGGCTGCTGCCAGCTACCGGCCCAACTTAACAAACTCTCCCTTTGCCCTCCCGGGTTAGACCAACGAAGACAAAAGTGAGTGAACCTTGGAAGCCCGTTACACACACCTTGCACGAACTAACCAGTCTTTTCCATTTCACGACATCAGGAGCTGGTGAGCTGCCTACAATCTCGAAGAAAAAAAATTACCGCCTTTAATCGCCAGATTATTGCAATTGCAATGGCTCGGTGTCCTGTTTTAGTACTTGAATAACGATAAATCTTAAATTCTCAATTGCCAAATATTACTGGAACAATTGCCCATGCATGATTTCAAAATACAAAGAAAAATATCATTTGGAGGATAATTGCCAAAAAAGATAAATAAAGTCTTAAAACAATAATCTTCACGGTTCACAGTGCACATAGACATCCAGTATAGCATATCGTTTTTTATAAGAGTTAGACCCTGAGGTATATCCAAGTTTTCCGGAAGTACACGATTCTAATCGGAGTAAGTATATAAAACACAAGGTGAAGTTACATAGTGCAATGCATTTGGACAAGAAGAAGATTGTTTCCTTCTGGAAGAGGCATATGAATGTCCATTGGAAACGCACGTCTTCTCGGTGAGGCTGAAAAAAACACCATCTTACTCGCCGTTAAGCTGCTGGATCAGATGAAGCATTTTCGTCTCTACAAAAATACAAGTAACTTGGATTAGTTGACCACTAGGGACATTTCTCTGAGTTCAGGTTTGTGTAAGAGGATTTTTCTTCAACATTTCTTTAAGTGAGACTCACCCATCTCTCAACTTCTAACGCTGACTCAGAAAGTCTTCTCTTCAGAATAGATTTCTCTGCTTCACAACCCTCCACTTCAATATCTGCATGCAAGTTAACAATGCTGAGACTGAACTGTGAACCTTCAGGTTTTGAACAAATAGATATCTGTAACATAAAGCTAGGCCACAACAGAGACTACCCAAAGACAAGTTACCACTATGAATTGTCAATAAAGTATGGACGTACGGACAGGATACTAGACGCAAACAGAGGAAAATGGTGAAACATGGAACATATAAATTTTATTCTGATCTGTACAACACTGAATAGAAAAGAGGACCAAAATATATGGAGTTTCTTGACCTAAGGTTTTGATACCAAAGCAATCTGGTGATCCAGTCAGTGGCATAGCCCCATTTTCCCTTTCTTTTCGAGAATGCCTTATTTTCCCTTTGAAGCAAGAAAGAAGTTTACTCAGGCTCTGCTGTGGACTATGGTTAGGAAATGCAATATCCGAATAGCCAGTAGCAATGCTGACTTTGACTCCACAGGAGGGAGAAGCTTATGCCTGAGAAGTCCAAGCCAGAGGGAGTTGGCTAGAAGATATGGTAGGCTAGCTATTGAGACGGATTAAGAGAGGAGTTCGTATTAGGATAGGGCTAAGAAGTATAGCTGTATTAGGGAAAATGCCAAGAGGTAAACCATTCAGTATACAAACAAGAATTTTATCTTAGTTTAAAGAAGCAATAATAAGCAATCTAATCTCTCTCAACCTATGTCTAACGAATCCTTGCAACCACGCCTTCTGGCTATAGTCAGTCAGCACAGTAGTTATCACATTTTGCATCAGAGTTCACAATAGGCTACAAATAAATGAAAATACACATTTTATAGTAGAAGTGCTGGATAGCTTGGCAGCAGAGAAATCATGCAGATACTTCTGCTTTCGGTCAAAGATAAAGAATTATGCAATCCCGCGTATAATACAGATTAATTAATACTTCAACACTCAACTTGCCAATGCCTAGTTGTTTTTGAAAGGTTAGTGTTACTTCATCATCAACCACTAACATGAAGAATGTAGACGGGTAATGGTCTGCAATTCTATTTAATGAGCTAGAACCTTCCTGTTGACATCTATTCAAGTACTAGAGAATAACTCCAAATATTAGAGCATCTCCACCGGGGGCCTCCAAATTCGTGTCCGGCACCCCCAATTGAGGCCCAATTGGGGGGTGCCGGACATGTGTCCGGCCAAGTTTTGGAACACGCCCACAGCGGCCCACCCCAAAGGTCCGCCCTCCAAACGCGACATATGATCGAACACCTTGCGGGCGGCAACTTGTGTCGGCCGCGGCATTCGAACTAATTTAAAAAGATACAAATTTAAACTAAACCGATACAAGTTGCAAATTTAAACTAACACGTTACAAAGTTAAACTAAAACCATAGAAACTTAAACCCAAACGAGAACTAAATCCTAATCTAAACGCCGCCGCTCGGGCCAGCCTCGCCGTCGTGCGCGGCCTTCTGGCTCTGGGCTAAGCGGGAGCGCACACGCCTCTCCTGCCGGAGCTGACTCGCCGCCCAGCGTATGGCATCCCTCTCCGCCGCCGCCGCTGCCTACGCCTCAGCCTGCGCGTGCCTCGCGCGAGCCTGCCTCTCCGCCCGCATTTGGTTCAGCTCCTCGTGCGCCTCCCGCTCGGCGCGCAGCCGGGAGGCCGCATCCGCTAGCTCCTCCGCCTGGGCGATGAGCTGTTGCTGTGTGGGCTCCTCCGCCTGGGCGTTCAGCTGCTCGTACGCCGCCCGCTCGGCGGCCATGAAGGCGCGGCAACGCTCGTCGCGCTCCGCGGTCGCGATGGAGGCCTAGATGATGGCGGCCTCCACGGCGTCCCCAGCCGCCTCGTAGCCGAGCCTGACCTGGCGGCTCGCCTGCTCGTTGTGCCAGCTCTCGAACGAGTTGGCGGCAACCACCTGGCCAGGCCACAGCGGCGGCGGGAGCGCCTGCTGCGGCGGGAGGGCCTGCTGCGGTGGCGGCGGCACCTCATCGAGCTCCGGCGGCGGCTCCTGGCCGGGGTACGGGTCCTGCACCGGCTCCTGCTCCTCCTGCTCGTCCACGTCGACGTCGTCCACTTCCGCCCAGTCGAACCGATGTTCGTCGGCGGCGGCGTCCTCCTGCGCCGTGCAGTGTGCACGGCGTGCTGCCTGGGTGAGCGTGGCCCATGAGGTGGCGAGGCGGCGAGGCATGGTTGCTCTGGGCTACGGCTACGGCTGGACTATGTGGTAAAATGGCTACGGCGGGCTGGACTATGCTGGTGTGGCGCAATGGCTGCACGGCGGGGGCCTCTTTATAGCCGGCCAAGGTAGAGGCGGGAAACCGAGGCGGGAAGCGGTGGCGCTGGGGGGGAAGCGCCGGGTGGGTGAGCACGCGTCGCGTCGGAGTTTAATGCCGGCGACACGTCCACGGCGCCGCCTGTGAATGCCGGGATAGGCTGGGCGCTCTGCAGGCGTGCGGCAGGCCGGGGTAAATGCGACGCGTGCGAGCCACGCATCGCCGTCCCGTCCCGTCGTCGCCTGCCCAAACGCGTCTCCATTAAAGCGGGCGGAACGACCTCTTGCACGGCGCCATTAGAGCACCTGTTCGCGCCGTGTCTCTATGACGGGCGGGCCACCCCTGTCAGAGCCCATGTCCGGGCAGTGTCCGGCACCCCGAGAGGGCCTCCAAACTTGGAGGCCCTTTCGGGGGTGCCGGACACGAAATGGCTCGGGGCGACCCTTTGGGGGGTGCCGCTGGTGGTGGTTTTTTGCGTCCGGACCCCCATTGGGCCTTTAGGGGGTCACTTGGAGGCCCCCGGTGGAGATGCTCTTAGTGACACATAAGACAAACTCAATTTTACAAAATATCACACAGATTGCCTCATCTAAAGGGCATGCAGGCACAAAATACACAATATTGTCTAACCATAATGCCTTTGCAAGTTCGCATATATACTACTGCATTTTGTTTGCAGTAATGACTTCAAAGATACGAAAACTAATAACGGGAGGAAAAATAAGGAACTTTCAGTTACCAAAATAGTAGGTCGATAGAATTTCAATTCGCTCAAGCGGCTGAAAATGGCAAAAGTAAATAAATATTAGCTTCAGAAGTCTGGTGCAATTTAGAATAAAATCAACCATATAATAAAAGTGTCAGTATGGCTCAATGTATAAATCGAGGAACACTGCTACCGAGGAAAAAAATAAGTACATTAAAAGTTATAGATTGCCACAATCTTGAATGGAAACAAATCGAAACTACATTACTTCATTTGGAAAAGAAAAAGGGAATTTTCTACAATTGACTATTACAACATGTTTGGAGAGGATTCAAATAATAATCATATTAAATAAGGCAAAATAAAATATCCGCGATTACGGAGAGCTGTGCAATTGCAGGATACATACCATTACAAAAATGCCTTCTTTATGGGTTGGCAGGCGCTCAAGTTTTCTTAACGTATCGTCACCCTTAGTGACCCTCCCAAATACGGCATACTGAAATTCATTGTGCCTCAATCTCCATGCAGTTAATTATCTGATACTGAAAACAAATCATTGAATATTTGCTAAATACCTGGCCATCAAGGTGTGGAGCATCACCGAGAAGGATAGAAAAAGAAGAGGAGGCACTGTCTGGGTCAGAGTACCTTGTAGGGGGAGGAAGTAATATTCCATAAGTTCATAACATCTCAGTGCAGAAACAAAAGCAAGTTCTTGATTATTTTCTACAAGTGTGCTAATAAGGATATATTGCATTCATCTAAAATCAGACATGATGACAGATGGAACTATGGAAAACCATGTGAAGCGGTGCATACAGAAAGATGCTACACCATTGGGTTGCTTAGGCCAGAGCAAGATGGCTTGATAAGTCAGATTTCTGCCAAAAATTCACACAGGAAGTACCTTCCCATGGAGAGAATTCCTCTAACATGCTTGACAGTACTAAATTCACCAACAACTGATTTATCTGCCTGTCGTTGCTGCTCTTCATTCATAGGGGCTTTTCTACCTCCAGCAACATCAGCAACTTGTGCAACGAAACCCTTGTCAACCTGCAAGCAGGAACAATTCGGTATGCCATCTGATAAAAAATAATGTACAACAAACACAAGATTTGTGCCGGCTAAGGAAGCTAAGTTGATTCGCACCCGGAAGAAATGATTTGTGTTATAGCATCCAAGCCGGACAAGTTTGAAAATGTGTTCCACTGTCTTAGGTGCAACGTGAGGAAAGAAGCCGAACTCAATGTCCCCATGATTTGTCTGCAGGTACAATTGCAGCAATAGAAGTATGCGATATCAGTTAGAAATGGAAACAGGCATAACAAGGAATTATCACGAAAAATGATTGACATACTACATTTGAGGATTGTCTGAGTAATATAAGGGCACACAAGTCTCAGTACATATAGAAGAAAATCAACAAGTTAGCTCTGGCAAAGAAAAGAGCTGCACAGTGATGCACATAAAATATTTAAGCCCATCTATCAATTGGAGCAGTTAGTTGTATTGCAGTATATCCATGGCATGCAGTTTATAAAAAATACTCAGAGTACAATAACCTAACGGGAGTATCTGAGAAAATCTGAATTTTGATGAAGAAAAGTAAACCAATCCTAGATCCCTAGTTTCCTATTATACAAATCTTGCAATCCTCCCACTCTTATTACAGTACAGTTCTAGCCACATGATCCATGCTAAACCAATTCCCCACAAATCTTTGTCGAACAAGAGGAACGTCTCAGAAATTGTCGCTTAGATCCTCAATGGCAACTCATGATTCGCAAAATGCGTCGATCAGCATAGAGGAATTAACCGAAAAAAATGATTCCTGGACATCTTCCCTACCCCCAACGCTGGTACAAGCCCTCATTTTGCACGAATTTAAGGCCGAACACCTGGGAGCGCATCTCGCGACGGTAAGGGCAGAAACAGAAAGCAGGGAGCTGGAGGACCTGGAAGACGACGCGGGCGGATCCGAGGTTGGGATCCGAGGCGTAATACGTGGAAGCGCCGGTGGGGGCTGCTGCCGCGACGAGGCAGAGGAGCGCGGCGGCGACGTGGCGGAGCAAACCCGCCATGTTTTGTAACTCTTCTTTTCTTTTTCTGCGTCTTCGCTGGTTTAGCTGTAGTCGAGCAGAGCAGCTGTCATGTCAAGAGACCGCCTCTTTTTTTAATTATTAGATAAAGGGATTTTATTACTTAACAATTTTAAGCATTACATCCGGCCTCTGTATAGTTAGGATGCTACAAGCCACAAAGAGATCTTCTAACCACAGAGGGACATAACATTTCTATCTGATCTAAGCGTTTAAATTTGTGACATGTGCTGGCCAGTTCATACTTGGAGAAGCGAAGCTTGCACGGTTCATGCTGCTAGCGCACATGCGAACCAGATGAATCCACGACCTTGTCTCCGTGTGCATACCATGGATCTTGTGTGTATTTGAAATTTTGATCAGGTAGAACTAGGCAGTGATCAGCACTCCTTGTATATTCAGATTGTTATCTGATTTTTGCAAAATGTTGTTTTGTGTATTGTATTTCTATGGTATATATGATGGGACAAATGACGAGATCACTTGAGTTTGTGTTTTTCCTTAGTGATGTAGCCCAACTTAGGACCATCACCATGTCAAGCATTCCAATACATCACAAGTCACAATGGACATCAAAGGTGAACTCATTCCTCTTCGAGAACTCACTTTCGACCCTTTTGAATGGTATACTAATTGACCATCGTTCCCTTTACACTTCTAGGTGTGTCACCACGGTTACGAGTCTACGGGAAGATGGCCAAGGCGCAAGAGGAATGAAGTCCGACAAGACGGTGGTCTGGAAGAGAAGAAGGAAGAGACGCTGAAGTCTGCCCGGTACTACCGGCCACATCAGCCCGGTACTACCGCCGAACCTCGGGAGCTACTGGACTCACTGCCGCTCTAAGCGGTACTATCGGAAATACTTCCGGTACTACCGGACTTGCGCGCGTCCGGTACTACCGGACCGTATCCGCCGGTACTATCGGCCCTGCGCGTGTCTGTGTGCAGATCTGGGTTTTGAACCATGTATTTCGTCCCCTTTTGTCTAGACTATAAATAGGCACCCCTTGGCTAGATCTAGTGATAGACAATGTTTTGAGATTAGAGTAGAGCTGTGCTCCCCACCTCAAGACGGTCTCCTTCCTCCCCTTGTGGGGATGGTTCCTCCCCTTGTGGAGAAGATCGCTTCGTGGATTCAAGACCTATACTTGTAGTTTGACTACTTGCCAATCTTTCATCTTCGGGTGACTTTATTGGAGCGGTTTGGTTGACCGTTGGAGAAACAACCGTCCAAGATCCCTTCTTGTATCTACTTGCCGATCTCCCACCTTCGTGTGGATTCTATTGGGCCGGTTGGACCGACCGGTAAGGGAAACGGTTCTTGTATCGTGTGTGTGTTCTTGTGTTCGGGGCGTTCTTCTTGGTGTTCTTCGTGTTCCTCGTGTTCTTGCGTGTGTTCGTCCACATCCTCCGTCAATCCGTGAAGATCGGGCCACCCTAGTAGTCCCGTACTACACCATATGGCATCACAGCATGGTTGCCACGGATTTGACTTGTGTTTCCACCCCAAAATCCACCAAATTTTTCTTTGATTTGGAGAAATTCGAAAATTTCCACAAAAAATAGCCCCAAATTGCTTTTGGATCGATCTGTGAATCTTGTGCGTTTTGGCAAGTATTGATCCGTGGATCTATTGCTAAACTTGTTGATCTTGCTTCCTTTGCGTTCCCATGGCCTAATTCCATTGATTTCCCCTCCGATTTGGTCATTTTCGAGCCGTTTTTCTGCCCAAAATCGCGAAATTTCGAGTTTCGGGCACGAATTGCGTCCACGGCCGGTACTACCGCCCATATTTCCGGTACTACCAGACCTGCGTTGACTTTGGCCGGTACTACCGGACCGTTTTTGGCCACGGTACTACCGAACTTGCGGAAAACTGAAAATTCTGCACACGGTTTTGGCCATATGTTTTGATTCCGGACTCTGTTTTTTGTGTTCTTTGGCTCGTTTCGAAGCTACGATCAAGGCCTTCGTCACCATTGCGGAAGATCCATCATCCACCACCACCAAATTCCGTGGGCAAGCACGACACTTCTACAACAAAGGGTGAAGAACATCGACGAAAGGTATAACATCGCCAACCTTTACCCCTTGCCATTCCGTTGAAAGCCACACTATATCTTTACGATTACCATGTCCTATTGAGTCTAGCTCTTGATGATTGCTTGGGCTTTGCACATTTGCACCGTGTAGTTTCCGAGCAAAAGTTGTATGCGCTAGTTGATATATCTTGTGTTGGCATCAAAGAAGTGGGTGTGCAAAAGAGAAAAGTGAAAATAAGCAAAAGAGAAAAGAGAAAAGAAGCAAAAAGTGCCAAATCAAAAGAAAGAAAGAAGAAACACAACTTGCCATATCTTGTAGGAAGCGCGCAAACTCGATGAACTTCTAGTAGGTGGTACATTTTGTGCAAATCTTGTAGCCCACCAAATAAATTGCAATCGAGCTAGTGGCTCTCCTTGTACTTGTGCAACACGAGATTATAGTCTTCGCTAGGATCATATGGTTCTTTAGCTCACTTCTTGGTTGCATAAGTCACATTTATCTCTCTGCGCGTGTGTTTCCTTGAACTACATTCCTATATTTGAGATTGACTTGTTTTTGCTTTGTGATCATCGTGGTTCTCTACTTGTTTTGACAATATCTTGGTTTCCGATTGTTTCAATTTGCTTTCCACCTACCATACCTACCTACCAACTTTTAAGCCGTGTGTGTTTTGGAGTTTGCTTTGGATACTTGAACACAAGCATTTTACTTTGTGATCGTTTCCCTTGGTTGTCCACGATGTCCAATACTATCTACAAGGTGAGAGGTCGTATTCTAGTTCCTTTCCACTCCACATATATACACTTGTCTTGTGAGTTAACATGTCTAGGGAGAGTGAATGCCACTATGGAGGCCAAGATGATGTTGAGTACATGATGAGCCACAACAACTACGATGCCTCAAACTTTGAGGACATGGGGTACTACTACACCGACAATGACCCCCATGACATGATGGATCATCACCAAGACTTCCGCTACAACTATTCCGACTACGACTCCGACTATTCGAGCGTCCACGACAAGGAGCGGTACCGTGACGTCGAGCAACCTTCATCATATGGTATCGACTCCAAGTACATACGAATCTACCACGACTCCGACTACACAAGCTCCAACGACAATGAGGTGCAAACTCCCTCACATGCCTCAACATATGGTATCGACTTCGACACTCTACATCGACACACTCGCCAAGCTTCGGAACATGTCACCAAGCTCTAGTGGAAGCTCCAAGGAAAGGTCGCCAAGGCAACAAGCTTGCCGGCGTCAACATGAGGAGAAGCATCCAAATGACTTTCGGCAACACCCTCCACTCAAGAGCGTCAACGTCGACATGAGAAGAAGACGGCGACAAAGGCGCATCCTATGGTGTCCCCTCGTGCTACCGCTTCAAGTGCGCCAACAAGAGCTCCAAATTTCATCTTCGGCGATTCTTGTGTTGATGAGATCATGGCCGACTTCGACAACTTCGTCGAGAAAAGCCTACGTCGACGCCGGAAGAAGCATGGTCACACATGTGAGGCCACAACCAAGATGGCGCCCTTCTCAAGCACTTCTCATGATATGGTTTCTACACCAAGTGCCACCACCACATTGGCCCCCATATGGCAAGATGAAGACCTCCTATGCGACAATTGCCAAGACCAAGACCATGATCCACGAGAATGTCCCAATCACTTGTGCCCCCTATGCAATGTCCATGGTCACATGATTTGGGATTGCCAAGTTCGTGAACAAGAAGGTGACCAAGGCGATGACAAGATGGTCGAGCATGAGATTTTGCCTTCGACCAAGGAGGCGAGCATGGAGAATGCTATCACCTATGACCATGGGTCAAGTGATGATGATGCCGAGCATGGGATTTTCCCTTCGGCAAAGGAGTCGAGTGATGATGCCTACACTATGGCATTGACCTTTGGAGGCGAGTTGGTTGAGGAGGTTGAGCATGGGAGTTTCCCTTCAACCTTGGAGGTGTTTGGAGTTGAGAACATTGAGCCTACCCTCATGTGTTTGAGTTATGATATGGTACCAATCCCATGTGAGCATGAGAGCCACTTAGCCCACTTGAGTGAGAGTGAGAGTGAGTTGAGTGCCTCCACCATATGTGAGTTTGAGTGCTTTCACTTTGAGGGAATGAGTGATACACCACTTGAGTTGAGAGAGGTAGCTGATAGGTCTTGTGAGACCATTTCGATTTCTAACAACTTAACCTCTACCTCTAGTGTGTTTTCTCATTGTGTGCTAGGTTCCATGGATTATGAGACGCCACTACTCGACTTGACGATGCCTCAAATGGAGAAGATGTACATGGAGGATGATGATGATGCCACCCCATGTCTACTTCAAGATGAACAAGTCGGCTACATGGAAGCGACGTCTACTTCAACACCTACTTCACATGAGCGGGACTACAAAGGTATGGGTGTTGATGTGACCATGATCCCGCTAGTGGACATGATGAACTATGATTGCTTGCATGCTATGGATGATTCTTTTGAGGTCACCTATGATTCGTTCTTATTCCCTTGTGATACTTTGTTTGAAACCAATGTTGATCAAGTGGAATTACCTATTTGTGATGATTTTGCCATTAGCATGCCTTGTTTTGAGTGTTTCCACTTTTCTCCCATTGTTGCTTGCAATATGTTGAACAATTCTTCTTTCACATGTGTTGCTAGCAATAATGTTGAAATGCTTGATAATGAGATTGCTCCCATAGCTTTCTCACTTTTTGGAGATGTTTCGTTTTCTCTTATGGACCTTGTTCCATCCTTCACTTTGCATAGTGACCATCCACATATGTCATATTTTCCAATTGATTTTTGTGTGGTTGGTAATGAGCAAATGAAGAGACACTTCATGATGGATGATGTGTTCATATACCATGCACATAACTTTTTCATATGTTGTCTTGTGTGCGCCGGAAACCGCATGATGTCAACCTCAATTGAGCATGAGTTGACAATACGAGCTCTTGAGAGCATACATGTGAGTTGTGGATTGAATCCAACTCTAATACTTTACACATGTTTTGCATCAAACAAGTGAAACAATTTCTCTTGCTTATGGTTTGTTTGCAATCATGTTGATGCTTTTGGTCTCCTTTATGACAAGCATGTTTACTTGATCTTTCACATGGATGATTTATGTGTTGCCACAAATATGAGGAACACTTGTTCTTTCCAATGGCTTGTTTGCAACCATAATGATATTTTGTGCATGTCTTGTCTTGAGTTTATTGGTTTCTACCAATTTGGTGTTGCAACAAATATGTTGAAAACTTGCTCTTTCATGTGTTTTGTTTGCACCCATGATGATATTTTGGACATTCTACATTGTGTGTTTTTGCCAAATCCTCCTCTTGTTGCATCAAGGTTGATGACGAATTGTCCCTTCCAATGCCTTGTGTGCAATAACGATCATATGGTTCAAGATGAGATAGCTAGATGGCATCCTCATATTTTTATGGAGTTTTTGTGTTTCCACACTTTGAAGATGTTCCATTGGATTGCTTGCACTTTGACCTTGCACTTGCAATACATTTTCATATTCTTGTGTTGTGCTAACGGTGCTATGACAAAGAATGGACATGTCATTGTTGATATGCTCCTCTTTCTTGCACACACATGGTTTGCTTGGTCTTTAGTGTTTGTAGGCATGGTGAATTCCAATTCTTCGTCAACACATCTACCTCCTTTGCATGGTGATGAAAAGCAAGAGTCGAGGACGACTCTTTTTAAGGGGGGGGGGGGGGGGGGGGGGAGATGATGTAGCCCAACCTAGGACCATCACCATGTCAAGCATTCCAATACATCACAAGTCACAATGGACATCAAAGTTGAACTCATTCCTCTTCGAGAACTCACTTCCGACCCTTTTGAATGGTATACTACTTGACCATCGTTCCCTTTACACTTCTAGGTGTGTCACCACGGTTACGAGTCCACGGGAAGATGGCCAAGGCGCAAGAGGAATGAAGTCCGACAAGACGGTGGCCTGGAAGAGAAGAAGGAAGAGACGCTGAAGTCTGGCCGGTACTACCGGCCACATCAGCCCGGTACTACCGCCGAAGCTCGGGAGCTACTGGACTCACTGCCGCTCTAAGCGGTACTACCGGAAATACTTCCGGTACTACCGGACCTGCGCGCGTCTGGTACTACTGGACCATATCCGCCGGTACTACCGGCCCTGCGCGTGCCTGTGTGCAGATCTAGGTTTTGACCCATGTATTTCGTCCCCTTTTGCCTAGACTATAAATAGACACCCCTTGGCTAGATCTAGGGATAGACAATGTTTTGAAATTAGATTAGAGCTGTGCTCCCCACCTCAAGACGGTCTCCTTCCTCCCCTTGTGGAGATGGTTCCTCCCCTTGTGGAGAAGATCCCTTCGTGGATTCAAGACCTATACTTGTAGTTTGACTACTTGCCAATCTTTCATCTTCGGGTGACTTTATTGGAGCGGTTTGGTTGACCGTTGGAGAAACAACCGTCAAAGATCCCTTCTTGTATCTACTTGTCGATCTCCCACCTTCGTGTGGATTCTATTGGGCGGTTGGACCGACCGGTCCAAGATCCCTTCTTGTATCTACGTTGGAGAAATACAACGTCGCGCCGCGCCTCCACTCCTACAGCCCCGTGCTCGTGGCGTTCCGGCACGCCGGGGACGCCGGCAAGGTGCACGCCGTCGAGGCCCACATGGCGGCCTCCGCCGACTCGCCCAAGGAGCCCGAGCTCGCCCCGGTGCTTCAGTGCTTGAGGTCAGCGCGAAGGCGGGGGATGCCGACAAGGTGTATGAGTATATGCACAAGCTGAGGCGAGCTGTGGGCTGCGTGAGCTAGGAGACTGCGGAAGCGTTCGAGCTGTGGTTCTGGAGCGAGAAGGCGGCGGTGGCTGGTATGGCCGAGTGGGATGCCTAACAGCCATCGTGGCAAATGGCGGTGGGTGCCATCAGCTTGGGAATGGCCCGTGCATGGTGCAGTGGGTGATTGTTCGGGCGGATGGCGAGTGCGGTGGATGCGGATGCCGCCTAACATCTGTTGATGCCACCCCTGACGTCCTGCTTCCTCAAGCACCTGCTCGACGAATGAGGCGGTGCTGTCCGGATCGCGGTGAGGCGGATGGTAACCGCCATCGACTCCAGATGGCTTCCACAGTTCCATGGCCGTTCTTTCGCAACCCCAGGCCACATCCCATCTTGCCGTTACTGCAGCATCCCTGCCACACCCTGTTCGACCGAGCTGCCAGCGCTAGCACCATTGAGGCTGCCACTTTAGTCAAAGGGAGGATGACAAGGTACTTAAGGTGCAGAACATACTCCCTTTGACTAAAGTAAGTATAAAATTGTGCTAATGTCGTGCTGTATTTCGTTATCTTCATGGCAAGTAAATTCGATCCAGATGGGATGAAGCAGTACTACCTTGACGCCATGTAGCCACAGTCAACCTACAGCCGAACCACCCTTGTCTACATCAGGGTAAAAATGGGATGCTTTATGAATGCTCAATGCCTTTCCATTCATAAGCTTTTAATTCATTTCTTTACGTTAATACTTTTTTCTCAAATCTGATATTAGATCTCTGCTTATGTTTGTGAAAATTTCATTCCACCAGCTGACTTCATACGCTTGCTTTGGTTCAGATAGGTCTACTCCGTAGTTATGACAGCCTTTCTTCCTTTTTCAAAATTACAGCTTGTACATGGAGACTGAAGACGAAGCATAATAAAACTCATATACTCTATCATCATCTTATGGACCTTCTTAGCATATGTACCATTTGACAAGGACAGAAAGGTGTGGTTTTTGACAACGTCATGTCCAAACAACTTCTGCACCCGATTTTCAGAAGAATGTTCATCAGATCATTTGCTCTCATTGCTTCCATGAGGTATTTATTTTTACAGGACACTGAGAAGGCGTGGACTTGCAATTTGAATATTACGAAACATAATTTAAATCATTCATGCTTTCATTTCACTGTGAAGTAGTAATCCTTATTCCACTACCATTTTCTTGAATTGTAAATGTGTTTCACCAAAGAAAGTATATTCCTGTTTCTTTAATGACAGATGTGTTTCAGCAAAGAGAATATATTATGTCTATAATGATTGTTTCTGAAATAATTGTTTCACCTTATATATCTCATGTTTTGAGGCAAGGAGGATCGTGACCAGAATCGCAGGGGCCAAGAAGATGAGGTATAGATCTACTTACAGAACTGTTGTTTCGGGGAAAAGGTATGGTTTGGTTTGACAAGAAATGTTTATGATCAAATGGTAAGGTTATGTGTGTTCTATGTTTTTGAACATAAATGTGCATTCTGAAATTTGATAAGAAGGATGAATTTGTAGGTAATGGTCTTACGGATTCCTCAGCTTCATGTCGATAAATTTTTATCGTGTAGGATACAAGAAATAGTACAACAAGCATCATGATGCACCAGGTCGAACAGCTATAGTTCTATTGTTTGGAGCAGCAGCATACATTGTACAATTGATTTAACATATTACTAAAAACTAGCGTGGACTCTGCAGTAGCAATCACTCAGATGTGCTAGCAGGAAATCGAACAGTCAAGCTATGGGAATAGTGATACAGAAACTGAAGTTTATGTATGGTATGGTACATGACTATGGGGGATTGCTGTAATTCATGGAACAAAATATATCAAATAAGATGTAGGACTCGGGAATAAGGAATTATGTGAGCTTCTCATGAAATTTGAAATTAAAAAATTGCATTAGCCAACACGTGCATTGCACGTGCACAATTACTAGTTTTATATATGCATGAGATCAATCAATTGGCGACACGGAGAAACCATGACATAGTTCTTGCCACTCTACCGTAGCCTCAGTTTTAGAACCTTAACTACAAAGCCAGCAATACTTCCCCAGTAAAAAAGGATAGCCTGACAAAATCATACGGGGTGATTGAAATACTGAATGCTTCTGCCTCAAATAATGAACCACCTACAATCGTATTCATAACAATTTGATCTCGTTCCTTTTTGTGCAATATATACCAACATTCATCATTTGATCTTCCTCGAGAAACGCAACAAGCTTGCAAAAAAATTACATGCTGGGTGTGTGTTCAAGTTGTAATTTGCAGTATCGCCAAAATGTGAGACATCATGGAAATGAAAGGCATCAGGAAAAAAGATAACATTAGCATGATTCAACCAAGTTGACGAAACAAGAGGGCATCAATTTAGTGAGGACGCAACCACACCTTTCTTTATATCTTCTACTACATTTTTTCATTTTATTGCTGTACGTGGAGGCATCGTGTTGATTTCATCGAGAAGGGAAAGGAAAACAATATACAGTTTATGTAGAAAACCCAAAGTAAAGGAAAAAATAATAATTGGGAGAGGTTATTCGCCGCTCTATACGTAGCTTCCGTAACCTCCATCAAATGTTTGTCATTTTCTCTCGAGTGTCTCACGAAAAAAACATTGATCAAGGCGTGCAACCTGCACACAGTTTTGAAAATTGTAATTTTCGAGTATTCCTTTATGTGTATCCTTGTACCCATATACTTTCTTGTAACTTCGAGAGATATGTATAGGGATAAACGTGTGGTTGCGTTTGTATTTCTTTTTCTCTTTTGTCTCTCTTAGGCGATGGCAACGCAAGAAATAAATACTAACAATTATAACTTTTTTTATTTAAAAGTCGGTTTTACAATCTTAAATTTATTCTCAATGGCTCGGCTTGTTTCTTAATATTGTGTTATTACAGAGACAGATGTAATTGATATTAGCTTGATATTAATATACTGCTCTTCTAATACAAAGGTAAAAGTCTTGCTTCGAAACACAGTAAAATACATCGATTAGGAAAACACACCACTGGTCACATAACTTTTCCGAGATGAGTACGTCAGTCACCGATTTCTCAAAATGTGAAAACCCATCACTTAATGCACCATAATGAGCGTTTTCGTCACGTATCGAATCCGGGCGGATTTTTCTGTCCACGTGGCACTCTGAGTGGGTCCAGGACGCAATGGCTTGCCCTGGGTTGGATTGGCATGGATGCCATGGCGGCCGTCATTGGTGATGGTAGTTGGCGCCTCTAGGAAGTGGAAAGCATTCCCAGTTATGGATCCAGTTGTGTGGCAAGTTCCACGTTAGAATTGTGTGTGTGAGCAGATGTCGTCGGGTGCATACACCATGGTGATCAAGGCATTGCATCACAAACTTCTTCTCGGCATGTAGGGGAGTCCACACATAATGACTTTTGTTTGATGGTACTTTTGAAGTACCGGGTCTTGAGCTTCAGGGCGTAAACTCAAGGTCAACATTGCTCGGAAACCCTTGACATAGCCTATTAAGTGCAACAATTTTAATCACAATGGTTCATGTTTATTAAGTGCAATAAAAGTAAAGTGTGCATCAAGTTCGTGAGAGCTTTTTAACCAACTTTCCCATAACAATCAATAACATAAGCATTTTAATTTGGAAACATAGATAATACAATATAACATGATAAACATACTCGGAATAGCATTAAGCTAATAGGTAGATATGGTGGACTCACTGGAAAACTTTGGTTGAAGGTGTTGGAAAACAAGTTTTTACTTGTTGGAATTTTTGGGCTAGCAAAAGGGAGAAAGTTGACCGTCTAAATGCATGCATAAGTGTCCATAGAACTAATCAATCCATGTTAAACAAAGTAAAGTAACATTCAGCATCAAAACATGAATAAAAGATAGCTCTTGATAAAACACTTGCAAATTAATACTCATTAAAAAGCACATGAATCATGCAACTATATGTATCTTTTTGAATCAACTCAAACATCCCTTTCCCAATCTTTTTAATAGCATCCAACTTAATTCAACCCAAATTTCCAGTAGCTCTCTCATATAAATGAAAAGTGGTGGTCTCACAAAAAAAACCAAACCGAAATAACAAAAATAAAAGACGCTCCAAGTTTATGCGATAAAGTGCATTGATCGAAAAACAGAAGTTAGACGTGTGCAAACCGAGAGTGTGTTGGTCCAATGGGGTTGTCTTCACATCCCCAAGCTTATGGTCTTCACCATCCTTGGATAACTCTTGGTGCATCTCCTCTAATCCCTGTGAAAAAACTTCAAAACACCGTTTCTCCCATCTCTTTTCTGTGGGGTGACATTAGTAGTGATAGACAAATGAATTGCTTGCTGCATAAAATCCTTAAACAAAAATGTGAAACATGTCCAGAAAGTATATAATGTTGTATGCCTACTTATAAACTCAATTGGATCAAAAAGATTCAAGTTAAAAGTTCAAAGAATGCATCAAACAAAATGGGACAGAATCTGTCCAGAAAAACAGCAGCAGCAAAACGCATTTTTCTACCCTACTTAAATATGTCGAAAAAATCTGAAAAATTCACGCTTACAGAGGATGAAAAGTTGCAATTACAGTTCAAATTTCAGCTCATTCGGAGTTACAGAATAGAAATGAAAAATCATACCGTGCACAGATTCGTGCTGGAATAAAATCTCCGAATACAAATAGCAACTTTTTCAAACCAAAACGGGTAAAACTTGGCACTTTATTAAAAATTCCAGAAACAAAATTAAAAACTAAGTCTCTTGTTACAGCAAGAGGACACAAAGAAAATCAAAAATAAAAACAACCGGGTTGCCTCCCGTAAAGCGCTTTCTTTATAGCCATGTAGCTAGGCTTCTTACTTGATATCAAGATGGTTGGAGTGAGGTGGCTTGGCATCCCCAAGCTTGAATTCTTGTCCTTATTTGATATATGTTGGGTGAGTCTAGGGGTAACATCCCCAAGCTTGAGTGTTTGTCTCTCTTGATCTTTGTTCATCACCCTCAACTCTTCCACTTGAAAATTCTCTTTACACAAAACTCAACATAAAACTTGATTAGAGGGGTTAGTGTCTCCATAAATTAAATCCTCATAGGTACAGCAAAGACATATAATGAGTTGATTCTAAACATTAACTACTGTTACTAAGGTTATGTTTTGCTCTTTGATCAAAAGAACCACACAAAACATAGTAATGAGACTAATGCAAAATAAAAACAGAATCTGTCAAAAACTGGACAGCCTGAAAGGAGCGAATTTTTAGAGGCACTTATGTTGCTCAAATCAGAAAACTTTGAACTAATGAAATGTGTAATAACAACTGAATATTGCTGTCGTAAAATATCAGGTCAAAATTCCTCTTCTGTGATTTTTAACATTCTTCGCAGTGAAGCTTAGGAATCTGTTTTCTGGACAGCAAATCACTATTGTTTGATCCTAGCTCTCAAATAGGACCATCATCTAAAGCATTATCATATAGAATATCTAAACCAAATTCCTCATCACTTTCAAAGCTATTATCAATAATAATATCATTTTGAATGTGTTGATCATCATCAGAATCAGAATCAAAATAGCATGGTGAGTAAGGATATGGGCAATCCTCTAATACCTTTTCCTCTTCTCTATATTCTTCTTGTTCCTGCAAGCCATTAGATCTCTCCTTGATAGCAACAAGATTGTTATAATATTCAAGGATATAGGTATTCTTACAAAAGAGTTTCAAGAGTTGTTCAAGTGTTGTAGCAAGTCTTGGTGTGAGGCTACGAGCTTTATCTATATTAAACATAACTATCTCAAGAATTCCCATTACAATAGTAAATTCCTCGGCTGCCTTCATATCAGTGGTCATAATTTCATTATTATGGTAAGAGGCAATTATAGGCATACTCTCAAGCTTGCATTGAAAATTAAGATGCTTAGGATATTGATCTATGCAGCAAGATACATTATACCTATCACATAATCCATGGCCAATTACATTTAATGCTTCCATTATAAACCTTTTTTGATCAACATTAATTGATCCAACCATAGGGGGTTGCATAAGTACGTGACTCATACATTCCACGAACATAACAAATGAACTAATTTTTTTGTGTTTTTCAAATAAGGAGAGTATAAACTGATACATAACTAAAAGTAAAGCTAATGAGAAACTCACAACCAAACAAGTTTAAAGGAACCTCCCCAAGCTTAGATGATTGTAAGATATAAAACAAGATAAAATAAATCTAAAGTCTAGTGCACACAAGAATAGAAACTTAAGCGCTACGCTCCCCGGCAACGGCGCCAGAAAAGTACTTGATAACCCCCAAGAGCAGGGGATCACTGTAGCACCTCTCAATGTGGAAGTAGGGTATCGATCCGCAGGAGCAAGAAGGAAAAGTTATCTATTCCCTACAACTAAAGTGTCACAAGTTTTAGTTGATTATGCACTAAACAAGTTTAAAGAACAAGATGGTTGATTTAATGGATGGAAGTTTAATGTAACAAAACAAGAATGTAAAAGTGTCCCAATCCTCTTCAATGCAAGAGGACAAGACAAAGGTTTTCTCTTATAGGAACAATGGACATGGGTTCATGGGTTCACTCAATCCTCTCTCCCATCTATGGTGATTATCATGTTATAGATAAAAAGTACACACAATTGTCATGCTTTAATGGTAAACTTCTATGACGGCTACATGTCCTAAAACACATAGTTGAAAGAAAATAATCATTTGTGTTGCTAGGTCACCCTCGTAAGGCTAGCGTGGTTTGTTGTCACTCCCACATCATACTTCTTCCTTTTTACCCCCAGATAAAGGATGTTGGGCTGTATTGTGTCACTCAATACATATGCCGTTGTCACATCGGCCATCCCGTACCTACATACATCATACTTCATAATGGACAATATTCTAAACACTAGTGCAATGATTCATATTTCGTGTGCATGACCACATCTCTCTCATCTATCTACACTTGGTGGTGTCAATCACCTCATGACATGGATAAACAAGGCATTATGCATAAATCGAACCATCACATGCATCATAGAATATCTCCAAAGTATGACAAGTCATAAAAGATCCAACACAACGGTAAATGCATAACAAATATCATCTCATACCACAATATCCACCATAGGAATTACATAGATAGATCCATACTTATGCAAGGCACATCATATGGACTTCAACAATGATCATACATAGAGAGATTAGATCAAGTTACCACCACAAACCCAAAGTCCAGGGGGTGGACTACTCCCCCTTCATCATGGTGATGATGGTGGAGATGTTGGAGAAGATGGAGACCACCCCGGCAGCGCCCCGCCGGAGTTTTCCCCCTCCAATCTGCAGCTCCAGGTCTTCTGTTTCGTGGTTTTGTGTTTCTGCGGCGCTCCCTTCCGAAAGCCGTCGGGGGACTATTTTTATAGTCGTTTTTAGGTCAAGACGAAGGCACGGGGACGAAGATCGACGGCATCGGAGGCTCGAGGCCCAGGATAGGGGGTCCCACGCGGCCAAGGAATCTGGCCGCGTGGGCCCACCTCTTTTGGCCCTCGGGTTTCCTTTTTCGCTTCCTTCGCTCCTACGCTTTGTTCCTTCCAAAAAATGATCCCCGCAAAATATTAGGTCATTTGGACGTCGTTTGGGTCCCTGAAACATCAAAATATAGAAAATAGGGTTTTCTGCCAGTGCAGGGTTAATTCCAAAAAATAGGGAAACTGTGAAATATTCCCAAAATCAATATAAAACAATGATATAACCCTTATATGATGCAAATATGATTGAAATATAAGTAATATAATGCAAAGTTCATGTATGCATTTTACATGCATCAGATGACAGTGACGCACAAGGTGTATTTCATATCTGATTGATAAATATAGTGCACTTTATTGAAAAAGGTGGTATGTCTCTCGTGCTTTCTTCTCTAGTTTTCTTGTAAGTTCTCTTACATCCTACTCCCTCCGTTTCACAATATAAGATGTTCTAGCTAGATCACACGTTGGTTAGGTGCAAACTCAAATAAGTGTACATACATATTAAAACATGTCCACATACATCTATAAAAAAACGCGAAAACGCAAAAAGCTTTGCGTTTCATTGCATTGATAGATAGAAAAGTTATTTACAAGCCTTTAGAGAGGCCACCCACACCATACAACTCAACCCAACGACCTAGACTAGGGGAGAAGCTGTGTGAGACACGGGCCCCGTGCTCACCCAAGAACGAGCCTCAGTCTTGATGGTTTCCACCAAAGCGCTAACTGAGGGACGTGCGTTGTCGAAGACGATCGCGTTTCGTTGCTTCCAGATCCACCACGCCGTGAGCATGATCACCGAAGAGGTGCCCTTACGCAGCGAGCGGGGGGGTGGAGTTGAGTACCAATGACCACCAATCCACGAAATTGTCTTCCACAACCGGCGGTCTGGACGTCGATCGTATCCAGGACAGTACCTCATGCCAAATCGTCCGTGAGAACGAACACCCAGTGAGTATGTGGGACATTAATTCCACCGACTGGTCGCACATCGGGCAGCTTGCCTCATGTGGTAGTCCGCGACATGCAAGCCTTTCCCTGTCCAGCATCGGTCTAAGCAAGTCAGCCAAACGAAGAACTTCACCCTAGGTGGTGCCCAAGTCTTCTAGTTCAACCTCCAAGAACTTGATTCAATCGCCCCATGGAACAAGGCATCGTAGCAAGACTTGGCGGAGTATTGGGCATCGGACATCCAGCGCCAAATCATTCTGTCAGGCTGCTCGGATAAATGCACCCCTCGGAGCAGCGTCCAAATCTGGACATACTGCCAGAGAGCAAGTGGACTCAAAGCGCCAAAGATGTCCGCAATCCACCGGCGCTCGACCAGCGTACCGTCCTCTTTTCTCGGGGTTTCTTTGAGATCAGCGCGAACAGGTTCGGCGCTACGTCCTTCATTGATTTACCCTCCATCCATTTGTCGACCCAGAAAAGGGCCGTTGAACCGTCCCCAAGGGACATCTCGTGGAGGCATAAAAAATCTGACGCTCATCCTCCGAGAACTGCATGTCGAGCCCCCGCCATGGCCGTTGGTGGTCAGTTGGTGGTCAGTACGCAACCTCCACAACTAGCGCACCTCAGGCTGATCGACGTGCGAGCCAAATCTGGGATACCCAATCCTCCCAGATGCAACGGGCGACACACCGTGGCCTAGTTTACATGGCAGTGACCCCCATTCGCATCCGCCCTCCCGGCCCACAGGAAGCCCCTCAAGATTTTTTCCACCTTCTTTAGGGTCTTCTTGTTCACACTTAACACCACGAGCTGATGGAGGGGAATCGCCGCTAGTACCGACTTGACCAGCGCGAGCCTCCCCGCCTTAGGCATCATGGCCGCTTTCCAAGTAGGCAGCTTGTCAGCAAGTCGGTCCAGTAGGAACTGGAGCGCCTCACTCGGTAGCCTGCGTAGTCCTAGGGGAATGCCCAGGTATTTCACTGGGAAAGAGGCCAACTGGCACCCCATTGCTTCCACCGCCACATTGACGACCTCGTCCTCACACCAATAGGAGAGACTGAGCATTTGGCAAAGTTGGTATGAAGATCCGAAGTGTGACCATAGAGCGCAAGAATCGTTCGAACCTTAAGCAGCTCCGTCGCGTCAGGGTGGCAGAAAATGACCACATCGTCTGCATACAGCGAGACTGTAGTGACCAGGTCCTGGCGGGCCACCCTACGAAGGATACCAAGCTCAGCTGCCTTCGCCAGCAGTTTGTTTAGCGTGTTGATCACCAGAATGAACAACTGTGGCGATAAGGGGTCCCCCTGTCTTAAGCCTCTCATGTGCCAAATAGGGGGGCCTGGCTCGCCATTGAGCATCACCCTAGAACTTGCTGTGGACAAAAGTATGGCCACCCATTCGCAGAACCTTGGACCAAACCCAAGTTTCCTGAGAATCTCAAAGAGAAGCCCCCAAGAGACGGAGTCAAAGGCGCGGGCAATGTCCAGCTTGAGCATCACCCTGGGCTCCTTTAGTCTATGGAGTAGCCGCGCCGTTTGTTGAACCAACATGAAGTAGGGTGGTAAAAGAAATCTATATACATGTGAATGTAGAAAAAATCTAAACATCTTATATTTATTATATTTAGGAACGGAGGGAGTAGATTGGTAACAGCCAACTTTTCTTAGGGGGATGTTACATCGCATACTGCTACCATTGATCTTATAATGTCGCCTCTTGTGGGGGCTTCCGTTGCAACAATCAACGGACCTCCTGTCCAATATATTTTTGTGTGATGTCTTATGTGATGCAAATCGACATTTTCGCCACAACCCAGAAGGCCCATAATGTTCCGTGTATCTTCGTGTCCGTTTCAGATCTAAATTGCGTCGATTCGAGGGTCTGGTTTTGTAAGAGTTTGCGCTCGATGTAGAGACAGGTACGAAAACTGCAATTGTGCCTGCTTGACTCTTCCAGCTAATAAGGTTAAGTACCACTCAAATAGCATCACTAGTTCGTCACCACCACAACAATCTACATAGACCTACAGTTACTACATACTCATCTACTGTTACATGTAGACTGGACGATTATATGTTACAAGTCAGAACAACTGATCGAAGACGAAAGACGCAACAGGTGACCTCCATTCTCTCGAACGGCGCTGAAATGGGTACCTCCTCGCTTCTGATGAACCAAAAAAACCTATACCAGGCTGCATTGATCTGGACAAGAAACCCAACGATCACCAAATGCTAGCCTAAAGTTTCCAAAGACAGTGATAGAGAGAGAAGTTCAGTATTTACCAGTCTGGATGTGATCTAATTCCAGTAACCATGTTCATCTTCGAAAATCATAAAGCTGCTGTTCACGAGTTGTGCTCGGGGTATGCACTGTGATAATCGGAGGTTGGATGCCAGTCACTATTAGATGCCTGAATTCTTTCTCATGCTCCACCTCGGCAAATGTCACACGCTTGCTGCTCTTCTTCGGTTCAGGTTCATTTGAATCTTTGAGTGACTCCGGTTCTTTTGGATCTTTCATGGGCTTCTTCAGCTCTTTCCAATCTTTCAGTGGCTTCTTCAGCTCTTTCCAATCTTTCAGTGACTTCTTCAGTTCTTTAGAATCTTTAAGTGCCTTCTTCTGTTCTGGTGAGTCCTTTTGTACCTTCTTCTGTTCTTTCGAATCCTTCGTCGGCTTTGAATCCTTGGATGACTTCGAGTCTTTCGCATCTTTTGACGCCTTTGGCTCTTTCGTCTCCTTTGACGATTTTGATTCTTTCAAACCTTTCCATAATTTTCAGACTGTTTAGATGACTTGCCAGCCTACAACCCATGATACAAGACATCAGAATAATGATAGCCAGCCTGCAATTTTGAAAGCGTAGCTAGTGCACTGTTCAAACAAACCATTCAGATTTGAGGAAAATTACTTTGCATAATAAGCAACGCTTAAATGATTAATCAGTTAGCTATGAGCATACATAAGAAAATCATCAAGATGTAGCCTTACAACAAAGCATACTAAAAGTATCACTCAAATACTGGTGAGGTGAACAACGCTGGTTGTGACCTGGTGAAATTCAAAATCAGGTAGCGCAATTTGAGTTGCAAATGGAGTATCGTCTAAACTTCATGTGTACTGAATAATTTCAGCTCTTATCATTCTTTATTTTTTCAACAAAAACTGAATTCTCAACAAAGCTCAGATTGCAATTTTAAAAACAAAAGGAGGCTGTGATTGACCTCACCAATGACCCCAGGTTAAAAAAACGAAGCCAATAGTGCTATCCCAATCCCTAGAGGCCCAGCCATGAACTGGCATGTCAGCTAGTGCATGAAGCAGGAGCATATACAACTATGTATAGGTCATGTACCTTGTCTGTCAATTTCTTCAGCGCTTCAGGTCCATTTTCTGCAATGTACTTATCAAGTGCTGTGAGGAAGTCATCTGATTTGCCGAAAAGGCCCTTTTTCCGAGGGACATACCAAATGTTGATCATCTGGTTCTTAACAAACACAGGCCTCACATATTTTTGGTACACATAGGCTGCACCACTGAAGTATGGCAAGACAAGCCAGGAAATGAAGATAAGTTTCATAAAGGACCAAAAAGGGAGCCTGTAAAAATAAAAAAAATGTTAAGATCATGGATTTTACAGCCAGTGTATTACGACGACCAATAGTTAAACATGTGCAAGCTAAAAAAGATTTCGAGTAAGAACGACTTAGTAGGTTCAGTTAATATTAACAAATAAAATGTAAATTCCAAACATTATGTTGGACAATCAAGTTACATTGTTCCAAACCATCCAAGTTAGACCAGAGGTATCAACTTTTCAGACAGCATCAACCGATAAAATGATCAAACACTAAAATGTCCTATTCTATGGGAAGCACTTCCGGAGTGGAAGTAGATCGCTAGCCAGTCCTATGCAATCTAGTTTTCGACTATATTTCTGTTATAACAATTAGTTCTTTTGCCTTTGTACTGATTAATTATCAGTTTAATACAGGGTGTGAAGCTTCCTGATGTATGGTGAGCACACGATTTATCTGCTGTCATGCGGAATGCTCATCTTACAAACTAAACAAAGCACCAAAACGTTGCTCCAAGGAATGGCATGTGAATGATGTAGAATAGGATACTTTGTATTGTGCATAAACCCAATGCTGACAAATACCTTTACAAGACCAAAAATTCACAGATCTTTCCCAACTAATGCATCAAAGAACCCTAAAATTTACTGCTTAGGTTGTTTGGCATTACAAAAGAGCACTGAAATACAGTAGTACATACCACTCGATAATTGATGCGAATGTAAGCTCGAACAATGATATTAATGAGTATAACACCCAATATGTGAGCCATTGCTGATCATCCACAGGGGATTTGGTTTCAATGGCCCTAACTGAAGCATACCTGTAATTACACTGAATTATATTTGTGCTTACTATTATCAACCAACAGAAATAAGTAATGAATTTGCAAGAACAAATTAAAAAGGACAGGCAACTCACAGAGGATAAGCTAGTGCACCAAAGGTCTGCAAGAAAGAGGTAATGAAGGAAGGATTAACTTACAGCAAGAAAATACAAATATACTTTATTAAAACAATAATACGCATATAAACAAGCTAAGAACTAATAAATGATGGAATTCCACATTCATAAATAAATAAATAAAATCAAAATGGCAACCAGTGTTTCCAGTCTACCTGCATCAAATCAGGAGTATGTGTAAGGCAGTAACATCTCTACGAAAAGTGAACCTATGTACATCCTAGATCATCACATGAGAAGAAAAGAATAACATGCTATTCACATTCCAGATCGTATGCACTGGTGTTCAAATGAAACTGGTAAAGAGCTCGACACATCCTCGGATAGTCCCTTTTCTCGGCTTAAAATCAATACAAGTTGCTCCTATGATTCCCAGCACTTTTATCCAATGATGCTATCCCCATGAATGAAAGAAATAAATCAATTAAATAGTAATAGGCTCCTCTTTTGGATTCAATAGTTTCTGTTCAATTGCTTTTACAGCACATCACAGTACCATATTAGAAAAGCCCACATTGTCTACTCCAACATATCAAACTAAAACACCATATACATAATGAATGTGACATTTGGACACACTTTTTTTTCTTTCAAAAATGGGAAATCTCCGGCCTCTATATCGATTGATGCACATATCTATAGTACAGACACACATGTACTTGCACTCAGAAATTACAGTGTCCTGTTAAATAGCACTTCCCAGTGAGTCTTTTTTTAGAAAAGAAATCATAGTTACTCCACGACATGAATAACGATCTACTAAATTATAAGAAACCCCAGCAAATTGTGCAGAGCCCATTCTTAAGCACGAGGCCTAGCTTATTACATACAAACAAAGGAATCAGGATGTGAAACGTTTGACAAAAAGGATAGACCTGACAAAGAAAAACTAATGTTCAAAGTGACAGTAGAGCGTCCAGCTACAATCGCACGTACCAGCAAAACCACAAATCCAAAAGCAAAACCTTATGTAAAGGACTGAGGAAGGTCAAGATCCCACACAAAGTGACGAGACTCTGCAGCTGACTTGCACATTCAGACTTCAGACTTACCGATGCACAATAAGGTAAGGCTACCCCATGCATCATAGATGAACATTTGGTTTTGACAAGCATTAACGGTCAGAAAATGTGCGGGTTGCATCAACAGAGGTGCTCTTAAAAAAAAAAGAGATGTTCTCTTCTTGCAAAAAAAAAACAGAGATGTTCTTCTTGCAAAATCAAGTGAAACTTCAGGCCCAAAGAAAATAAATCAGTAATCCTCTCTTCTAAGGCCCCAAAGAAATGAGAACTCTGTAGTCCTAGCATACTCAAGAAGACGAAACAAAATCGCCAAGACATTGAATGATTACCAACAAGGCATTGGTACCGGTGCCATTTTAGGGTCGAGGAAAAGAACGGCGGAGGGAGCCGAAAATACTCTAAATAGATCAAGAAAAATGGCGAACGGAAGGGGGGAACACTGACCCTGCAAGAACATCGAAGTTCTTGGCAATAACCTTGAGCAAAGATCCGGAGCCCATGGCTCCCGCTCCTCCCTCGAATCGGAGCTCCAAGTCCTGGAAGTCTGGAGCTGTCTCCGCGAGAAAAGGGGACGGATAAGGCAATGGCTGGCTTCTAGGGTTCTTCGAGCCTACGCTTTTTTCCCTTCTTCCCACCCTTTCGGTGCTTTTGGGGTCTCGAGGGGAGCAAAAACAGGAAAGAACGCGTGCTAGTGGTGGTGGAGAAGACGAGACGGAGACGGAGACGGAGACGGAGACGAGACCCGCTTGGAAATGACGAAACGGCGCCAAGTAGGCACGCGTTCAGAGGAGAGGGTAGTTTATGCGGGTAAGACCCTGAAGTTGTCCGGATTCACTTGTGATGGCCCGATGGGTAGTGGCCAAAATTATTATTTTTAATCTTGTTGGCCCTGAGAATAACCCAATCCAGTTCCTCCTTTAATTTCTTCTTGGATCAAAAAATAATTGCTCTAATTCGTTTAACATATGATAGTTGAATGTCCGTGCGTTGCCACGGTCATTATTTATTTTCACCGTTTATAAGGATCTTAAATCGAGCTGGGGAGGCATCGAGACACTCCGGGGGAGGACGGCACCGGCAGCGGCAACCGCGCCATATCTTTCCCGACGCTGCGGGTGGTCTTCAAGTTCTCACGGGCTCACGGTGGCTTTTTCCTTCTTTTTTATGGGTTTTCCCCCATTTTCGGGTGGTTGGATTAAGTTGGGGGAGAGATAGGAATACAAGGGGTTATCTGCAAATGTGTAACGTGGCTGTTCCGGTCCGTTAGATATAAATCGAACGATCCTGGATGAAAGATGGCAGGCACACCATCATCACCAACTGTGGTTTTTATAGGAGTAGAGATCATTTCTAGTCATCCAAATGCTCCCAGTTCCTCCTTTAATTTCTTCTTGGATCAAAAAATAATTGCTCTAATTCCGTTTAACATATGATCATTTCTAGTCATCCAAATGCTCCAAGGAGCTGAAATCAAAACCTCCATAAAAGAAAAGTTGATTGGAGAAGCCTTTAAGAAACCGAATGACGTAATTAATAAATGAAGTTAGGATGATCCAACCACTGAATAAAACTGACCAACACCAAGTAGCAAAGGGTCATAAAAAAAGGATGGTCACACTAGATGAATACTCCTGTCTTTTTAGATGAGATGAATAGTTGTCTTAAAAAACACCAAGTGTTTTGATTCTTCTTATACTCCATATGAGATGAGATCTATTTTGTTGGCCAACCCAATCCATATCCTCCTTCAATTTCTCCTTGCATCGAAAAAAGACTTGATCCAATTCCTTTAAAAATATGACCATTTATGGCCGTCCAAATGATCCAAGGAGCTGGAATCGGAACCCCCATAAAAGAAAAGTTGATCGAAGAAGTCTATACAAAACTGAAGGACGTAATTAATATATGAAGTTGGGATGATCAAGCTAAAACTAACACACACCATGTAACAAAGGGTAGCTGAGAAAAGAAGAGAAAATTCCTTATATGACACTCTCTTAAAATTATGTTCCTTATTTGACACTCGTGAAAATTTTCTTTCTTATATGACCTCTTCCCAAAATTTCTTTTCCTATATGACACTCCAGTGCATTTTGTTCACCAAAGAGGCATGCAAAGACCTTTTTACCCCTAGTGCATAATGTGTTCAAAATTCTATGCAAGACAATAACTAAATGTTATATACTTGGTAGGTATAGCTAAACATGATAAACCTGCTTAGCTTGCAAGTATGGTGGCCCAAATTACCATCAGGCATCTGTAGCAAATTTCATCTAGAAGTTTTCCTTGCTAGCTCGGCAATCACTTATGATTGAAGTGCAGTCCTGTTCATTTGACATCTTATCAGAATTGTCCATCTGGGAGGACTGAAACCAATTGCTAGCCCAGCTCCACGCACCAGAGTACTTTTCGCCAGGACGACGACGAGCTTACGGCGAGACGCGCAACACGTACATAATTCCTTCCGATCCTTCTGGCGACGTATACGGACGACGACGTATAGGCACAAACCAGCTAGACTAGCTAGCAGCTGATCGATTGCTAGTAGCAGTCATGTCTTTTGCTTGATTGATCACGGTGGTACTTTACAGGGTATTGTACATGGGTATTTATACCCGGCAACCGACGCAGCGCAAGAACCAATCGTTGATGACTAGTCCTCTAATCAGACAAGAGACCTACACGCACACGCATGTATTCCTAACATCCTATTATCATGCCTCTAGATTATGTACTTTGCTTGAAAGTTTGCAAAATCTACTTTAATAACTAATGCTATTGTGTTGAGTAAGGTGCAGATGTTCCGTGCATAGAAAATGATTTAATGAATTATGTCCTGTGTTTATTTACATGTCCCAAACAATTGATTTAATAATTCTGTCAAAAAATAACTGATTTAATAACCATTTTATATAACCTGATGTCTACATAATATTATTGCAACTATTGTCCGTACATAATATTGGTCACATTATGCATCAGGGGTAAAAAGTCTTTTCATACCTCTTTGGTGAACAAAATGCACTAGAGTGTCATATAGGGAAAGAAATTTTGGGAAGAGTCCACATAGGGAAGAAAATTTTCACGGTGTCAAATAAGGAACATGATTTTAAGGGAGTGTCATTTAAGGAATTTTCTCAGAAAAGAATGGTCTCACTAGATGAATAGTGTCTACAGTAAAAACTGTAGATGTGATGAATAGTTGTCTTGAAAAAACACCGGACATGTGAGTCAAACATGATATTTATCCCCGATGAAAAGAAAATATAACTATCTTATTAGTTATAACCAACCACATAAATTGTCACATGAAAAAATTCTAATCAAAACATAATTCTATATCACCATATCAATAAACTATATCTTAAGAGAGATATGTGTACATTGTTAGTCTGGCCTAATTGAAAATATTTTTTTATAAAACGTTTAGGGGAGAAGTTTTGCTGATGAAGACACTCCTCCTTGTTCATCTATGTTAGTGATATACTCTATGAGAACACGACATGAACTGTGATATATCAGCCACTAAGCTAGCAGCAAAGGATGGGTCGTGGCGAAAACCGAGTGCCCAAAATCTCTAGTGCATACATCTATGGTCTATGGAGTGTTGTAGCAAAATCTGGCGTACAACACAAAAAGCTCGCGGTCATTTAAGTAGATAGATCCTTTGTTTTATGGTAATATAAAGTGAAGCATCTAAGGTCTGAGGTCCAAATTCGCGCTAGCAGAGGGGTACAACCAAAAAAAGAAGCTACGGGGAGGGCAGGCCATAATTGCACGGCTTCGGTTTTGTTTTGCCCTGCAGGCGTAGACACAGCTCGCCGCCAAGGGGGCTCCATGCTGGCTGCAACTCAGCAGCCGAATAATCCACCGTTTTATGCTCCATACTCGAATGTTCGTCGATATATTTTGTAAGTACCCTGCAAAATATACTCCATATATTGTCTTATTAGCTGGATTTTATATGATCTTTGTATAATTACTATAACCATATTTAGGAATCACAATAAAGATTGGTGGATTGGGAATTTGGTACTTTTTAATGAAAATTCTCGGAGATTTCGTATCAATTAATGTTTCGCTTTTATTATCATTCTTTTTTTAGGAGCTGATCATGATCGTCATCCAATGGTACTGATGTTGTATTTGATTATCTTTTTAGTTACAAGGAAGAAGAGTCCACATCAATGATAGAGGCAAGATATGTGTTAATCCTAGCAAACTCATACTAAACGCACCAACGTGTGCTTAAATGTGGCGTCGTGGCGACGCCGACGGCAAGCTTGACAAGGTCACTGTGTTGATCTATCCTAAAAATGGACTGGTGGAAGATGGCGGCAGCGGCTTCTGAGTGTGCACATGTGGTATGCGTTGAGAGTCTGCTGGACTGGTTTTTGCTCTCGGCTCGCTATTGGACGGCTTTGTGGAAGTCTTTGGATTTAGATGATGTGTGTTGATGTGAGGTCAGGGCACTTGGCTCCGATAAGATCCACCCCTTCATCAATCTCGGCTGATTGATGTATTTCTTTGTAAGGATTTGGTGGTTTCCTGTTTTCTATTAATAATAATAAAAGGTTGTGTGCATCATTTTAATGCAGAGGATGAAGGTTGTCCTCCATTTCAAAAAAAATTATGTGCACCCAAATTTGACCATCGGTGGTCATGTTCCCACGACTCTACCACCCATCGACAGGTGGTGACGTGGTGTCGAACACGGCATATGCCACGGGGTGGCTGAGATAAGGTGTGGGAGCAGCGTACTGCAGCATCGACACCCGCAGGGATTGCGCCGGAGCGCTGACACGGGAAGTACCCAGGTTCGGAGCCCTCCTGGAGGAGGTAACACTCCTACTCCTGCTCGATCTCTCTATCATCGGTGGACAAAGTACAGAGTTGCTCCTTGAGCTGTTTGGCGAGCTCTCCATGGCTCAAGTTCCCTCTCTCTCTAGCTCTCGGGGATGGGGAGGAAGAAGTGTCCGTCGTCCTCTACTTGGGCATCCAGACAGCCTTATATAGGCTGTCTGTCTGGCTTACAGGCGGGGCCGACAGAGATTCTCCATCACAGGGGCGGATCCAGGATTTGAGCATGGGGGGTGGGGGCTGAAGAAAACATCGATCATATATGGATACATAATTTTTTTTGCCGTACTTCGGACTCTATTTGGTTCCGAACGACTTAATATTTTGATCGAAAATTCCATATCAACTAGGTCAGGTACGGTAGCTTGCTTGGTAACCCTGCCCTTCTCAATTGAATTCATATTCAAGCGTGGAATTGGAGGTTGAACTGACGGGGTTGAAATAATTACTAAGGCCCTGATTGGTTGGTTGTTTTAGGACTGTAAATGGCCGGTAAAATATTCGGACATGTGGGGACCCTACTAAAATCAAGGAGGTGAGGGGAAATATTTCCGGCGCGGGAACTGTACCGACGAACCAAGCGCGGCCTAAAAGTATTACTACATGTACGACACATTGCACCAATAGCCTTTTTGAATTACTAATTAAGCAATATCTTCTCTTTAACATTGAGCAATTCTACTAACAGAAAATCATCAATAAACCATATAATACATGTAGTTAGCAAATTAAACTAGCAAGTACGAATTATTAGATTTGATAATCAACTGCAATATGTATACAATAATACCTTCAAGCGATCAATTTAGGAATTGAGTATGGCGCGCGGCACAGCAGCAGATCGACGATTTATAGAGACTGATGGACACTGGAGTTGTGTGCCTTCCTAGCTTCGCTAATTGCAGACGCTCGAGTCATGTTTCCTGGCGGAGGCGGTGGTGGCGGCGAGAACCGCTGTGCGGCTAGGGAAGCGATCAGGTCGTGGAGAGAAACCTAGTCGAACGGGAGTCGCCTGTTACGATGCACGCATCACGCATGGATAGATCAATCGATATTGACATATTGTGAGGATTTGCCTATGCTGCATTACGTACGTCCCACTTCGGCCTTGGCCGTAATTGTTTGGGCTTGGCCTGTTTAAGTTACGAGTAAGCTTTAGCAGGATTAGGCGTTTATTTTCCTAATGACCCATGTACTAAGGCTAATACTAGTAGTAGCCCCTGCTGCACGTGGCAGGGGGTGGCCGAGGCATGGCGGGGCCAGGCCACCGCTCACCCCTGGATCCGCCACTGCTCCATCACGACGCCGCTTGTCCGCGGCACAGCACGCTGCAGTGCCTCGTACAGTCGAACTCCCTAGCAGTGCAGGATTTGCCGGGCTAGACCTCGCGACGTGGAGGGCTAGCCGGCGATGGTGCCGGGCTCCGCCCACACGGCGGACGTCTCCTGGGATACCTTGTTGGTGTGCGGGGCGCTCCGTGTCTCCCGCTTGTCGAGGCTCCTAGCGCGCAGGAGATGTCGGGCTAGACCTCGCTTTAGCCCATGCCTGGGCTACGTGGAGGGCAAACTGGACACGGCCCCGGCACCCGCCCGTACGGCCCCTTGTCTCCCGCTTGTTGTAGGCAGACGGCAGCCGGATGACCGGCTGCCAGCCACCCGAATCCGGCTACTGCGGTTGACTCAGGTCGCATAAGATGGCGTCGTTTGTCGTTATCTGGTTGTTTCTGAGAATCGTGATGATGACGAGCCTGCAGTTCTTTTCTCGCCCATGCCGCCCGGCTGTGCTTCGATAGGCTAGGTGGAGACCGGCTGCGCTCGGGGCAGATGGACTCGGCCGAGCCGGGCAGCCGGAGGCGGCGAAGTTGTTTTTGCGTTTCACTCGGGATCTTCTGTGGGTTTTATCCCCATGTCACTAGCCCCGAACACGTTGGTGCGATGCAGCCGGTTACGGCGAGGAGGGCTTCTGCGTGTTCATAAAACTTGAAGATGCGTTTATCCGGATAAGAAGACGAAGCATCGAGCGGTCCGCTGATCGGATGCAGGCGGTGACGTAGGCGATGACGCTGACACGTCCCATCCGTCTGCGGGGCGGTCGCCCGGCAGTCGAGATGATGCCTCGATTCCAGTGCGGGATCTTCTGTGGCGATGGGGTGCAGGTGGGATCTTTTGTGGCGAAACCGTCGCCCCACGATCCCGCGGTTGCGCGCCACGCGGCACGATCTCCGGAGGCGGTTTTCTGGAGCGCCAGGGCTATAAATTGGGGGCGAGGCTTCGAGTAGAAGGCCTCGCATTCTCTCGCCCCTTGCTTCTATCTCCACGAGCGCTGCGCCGCAACCGCCGCCGCGCTCCCTCATCTTCTTCTCCGGCGAGGCAGTTCCTTCTTCGCCACGGGGAAATAGCGGGCGTGGCGATCACGGGCCATCGTCAATCGACGCCAGCGATGACGAGCGCTCCCTCCAGCACGCTGGATTCGGAGATGGCGGACGGAAACGAGGGCGGCGGCGACTGGTAGGGTTCGCACATCACCATGGAGGACATAGAGAACCTCCGCGCGCGCGGGCTCCTGTCGACGGCGCAACGGGTGGAGGTGCGCCTCGCCGCGGCCGGCGAGGTGGTTCCCGTCGCGCGCGCCGGCGAGGCGGTGGTCCTCATGGACCACTTCGACCGCGGGCTTGCGTTGCAGGCGAGCCAATTCTTCCAAGGATTTCTCCACACCTTCGGCCTGCAGCCGCACCATCTCGGGGCTAACTCCATAGCCTCGCTGAGTTACTTCGCCACCATTTGCGAGGGGTGGCTCGACATTTGGCCGAACCTTTCTCTTTTCTGCCGGCTGTACTATCTCCGCGGTCGGTATCTTGGCGACAAGGAGGAGATGGGCTTCGTCGACTGCGGGGCCGCGATCGTCTACCGCCGGCCGCAGTCGAAGCTGCCGGGTTTCAAGAAGCCGGACACGATGAAGGAGTGGCAGCGGTCGTACTTTTACGTCCGCAACCTGAAGGCGGGGGAAGACCACATCCGCCTGCCGGCGTTCCAGCCGGTCGCGCCCGTGAAGGACAACTAGGACCTGAAAAAATTCGGCGACCAGAAGGAGGTCGACAAGATGCTCGGCCGGATCGAGGAGCTCTTCACGAAGGAAGGGTTGACCACCGGGACCCGACCCTCTGCTGGCTCTACAACCGGATCGCGCCGCTGCAAGACAGGTCTCACAAGATCTGTCATCTGAGCGGGCGCCTCTACCCCACCCGGCTGACCTGGAAGAGGTGGAAGCTGGAGGCTCTGAACGGTTGGCTTCGGCACGTCGCCAAGGAGGAGAGGGTGGCGGAGAACCGGACGTACGGCAAATCGACGTACACTCGCAGGAAGCGGGCGCCCAAGGTATGTTGTCTTTGCTCGTACTCGCGCCCTTTCTTCTGTGCCTCGGCAGGCTGCTCATCAAGCCGGTTGCGCAACTCTTCAAGATCCAGCTAGAGGAGGACGGGCCCGACAGCCCCCAGTTCCGGCCGAACATCCAGCTGGAGACGGTTGCACCTGGGGAGGGCCAATCGGAGGGCGAGGAGGGGGCCGCCGCGGCCATGGGCGGCGGCAACGCCGAGGGTGACGACGACGAGGGCGTCCGAGGGGACGGCGGCCGCGTCGAGGACGACCAGGCGGACGACACGCTGGCTGACCAGGCGCCGGTTGGTGGTGGTGAGGAAAGCAACGTGCCGCCAGATGCTCGGGGTAAGCCGGTTGTATCTAGCTCGAACGTTGAAGAAATCAAACAGCATGTGGTAGTCATTGATCTCTCGGACACTGAGAGTATTGCGAGTGCAGAGACCGCGGGGTCGACCTCGGCCCCTCACCAGAAGAGGATGAAGCCGGCTACTCCAACCGGCTTGGAGGAGGATGACGACGATGAGGAGCCGCTGATGAGGAAGCGGCCAAAAAGGGTTCCGGCCAACGTGCGCGGGTAAGTGCTTCTGCGCCTCGCTCTTTCTGCTTAACTTGCCTTAGCGGATGAATCTTGATATCTTTCGCAGGGCACCGAGGTCTCTGACCATCGGTGGAGCTGCGCAGGCGGCCGCCGCGACGACTGCGCCAGCAGACGCAACCGCCCATGCGGCGGAGGAAGAGGAGGCCAGCCGAGGGGAGCAGCGCGAGCAGCCCCCCGCACCGGATGTGGGGGCCCAGCCGGATGGGCCCCAAGTTGATGACGTGGTCCCGCCGACTGGCGGAGGCGAGGTTGGAGAGGCCGGCGCTGCCCCGGGGGCAGCCGGAGTCTCCGAAGCCGAGGAAGGCCGGCACGACATCCTCTATGAGGAGGGCCGAGTCGGCGGCGAGGAAGAAGGTTGGAGGCGACAGCCGGATAAGTCCAAGGGGTCGTCGCCGAATGTCGCTGCTACTTCGCAGCGGCCGCTGGTGCCGTTTGACCCTTCCATCACTGCTAACGCTGGGGGGATCCGGACGCCTGGAGACCCATTCGCCTTCTCCTTGGAGATTGGTCAGGGGATGCGGGAGGTGCTTGCGTACTTCGAGGTATGTTATCGCGCTTGATTTCTTATCTTAGTCCGTGGCCGGCTGCGGGAGCCGGCGCTAGTCTTGATGCTGACGTCTTTCTTAGTGGTCCCAGAAGGAATCCGGCAAGAAGGTTAAGCGGTTGGAGAAAGAGATGGCGGCTGCCAAGGGTGAGCTCGTATTCCGACTGCGGATTACCTATCCGGAGCCGGCTGGTTGACTTGATGCTTCTTTTGCAGAGTCCGACGCGGCGCTGCGCGCCAAGCTGGATAGCTACCAGTTCAGCGAGCTGGCTGCAGAGGTGGATCGCCTCAAGAAGCGTGACCAAGAGCGACAGACGGAGCTCGACAACCTGGCCAAGGCCAAGGAGGTGGTGGATAAGGCTGCGGTAGAGGCGTGGGAGAACTTCGAGAAGCTGGAGAAGGGCTACAACCAGCAGCGCAACGACGACCAGGCGGAAATCAAGAAGCTGAAGGAGGAGGTTGCCCGCATGACGACGGGCAGGGAGTCGGCGCGTAAAGAGCTGGCTCGGATCGATGTCGCCGTTCGAGGTAATCTTCGTGGTGATGCCTTTATCTTGTTCCGTCTTGGTTTTCGCGTTGTGATTTCTTTGTCCGACTGCAGGTTATTATCCGTCTGCAGCCACGGAGGGGGCGAAGGCTCGCCTGGACGATCTCGGCGTGGAACCGACCGAAGCCGCCATTGTCGGCTGCTCAACCTCAGTGGCAGACAGGGTGTCGCAGCTCGGGGTCGATGCCTGCGCGCTGGCCTATGCGACCAGGAGGCTCTGCAGGTACGTCTGGCCCGGCCAGGGAATTCCGATCGTCCTGACCGAGCTAGCACGTCACCTCGCGCTAGCGCCGGCTGCGGTGCAAGAGCTGCAGGAGTCGGCTGCGCGTGGCGGAGCCTTGTGGGCTGTGTCGCTGCTGAAGTCCTGGTATCCGGCTGCTGACCTGGAGCTGCTCAAGGTGGGCTTCCGGGACGATGACACGTACGAGGAGCTCAAGCAGCGCCCGGACTTTCGTGATGCTGCCTGCACCATTGCTGACTTCGTCAACTTTGCGGAGTTCATCCCCGACAGGACGCCTGCCCAGCCGGTCAAGGACTCCGAGGCCGAGTACGCCGAGGAGGATGATAATGACGAAACCGAGGAGCCGGCGAAGGACTCCTGGGGAAAGGCTGTTGAAGAAACCGGCTGCTCCAAAACCGGCAACGTGGCCGGCTCCTCCAAGACCGCCGAATCAAGACCTCGGGATGCCGGGTAGAAACTTGTATCTTTTGTTAGCTTGTTGTGAACTTGCCTCATTTGTCCTCGGGATACCGGGCGTACTTGTTTAAATCTTCTGGTACTCGCTTCGTGACTTGCATGGAGCTTCGTCTCCTTTATCTTGTTTCTGCTCGCAATTTTTCGCAATTTCCCTTGCCTTTGAATTTTTTCGTGGCCTAGTGAAGGCGATCGAGCCTATTCACCCTCACTAGCCCCCGAGGTTTGGCCCGACTGGCGCAGCCAGTCGAGTCGAATCTGAAGCAAGTATCTTCGAGAGTTTGCCCGGCTGGTCGTGACGGTCGGGCGTCCTCGTGCCAGCCGGGTCGAATCTTTCCGGCTAGCCTTTGGGATATTGCGAGGCCGGCAAGAAACGACATATAGAACCTTGTTAGAACGTTAGTCCATAAAATCGAAAAGTTGACACTTTTTAGCTTCACAGTTTTTATTCGATTTGGGGCCGGCTCGCCCTTGTTTTGCCGCCCGTGCCCTTCCCGTGCGTCCGGCTCTGCGACCCCTGCTCTTACCGGCTGAACTCTGCAGCCGGATCCGAAGAGAGGGCCGGCTGGCGGGTGCACGGTACTGAGATCTTTGAGAGGCTGGACTTAGGCGAGCGAAAGCGCGGTTTTTCTGTCGCGAGCCGAAAACTTTCCTTTCTTATGTGCCTTTCGCGTGAGACCCCTAGCCGGTTTCTGGCCAGCGTGTCAGCCGGGTTGCGGTCTACAGCCGGATCCGAGAGTAGGCGTCGGAGTCGAGAACGCTACTAAGCTATCGTAAACGAGGGTCGGTAATCGGCTAGCCACAGTTTCAAGAACAAAGAACAACTCTGATTGATACAACGGCAGCCCCCGAGTGTACGCTCGGGGGTGCCAACTTTTACTGAAAGAAAAAAATAGGGTGTTACACTCGTTCTAGGGGTAGAATGGCCTGAGGAGTCTCGCGTTCCACGGGCGTTCCCCCTCTTCGTAAGGGGTAAACGGCTTGTTCTTTCTCTCCTCGCGTACATCTGTGAGGTAGTACGCGTTGTTGTGCAGTACTCTGCTGATGATGAAGGGGCCCTCCCAAGGGGAGTACAGCTTGTGGAGGCCTTTAGTGTCTTGTATCCATCGAAGCACGAGATCTTCCTCGCGGAATGCGATCGGGTGCACCTTCCGGCTGTGGTAGCGGCGCAGATTTTGCTGGTATATGGCCGATCTGGACAAGGACAATTCTCGTGCCTCCTCGAGGAGGTCCACACTGTCTTCGTTTGACTGCTTGGCTTCTTCTTGCATGTAAAGGACGGCTCGAGGGGAGTCGAACTCGAGCCGTCAGCCGGCAAGACGGCTTCCGCGCCGTAGACGAGGAAGAAAGGTGTGTAGTTCGTCGAGTGGTTGGGGGTGGTCCTGAGGCTCCAGAGTACATGCGGGAGCTTTTCGATCCAGCAGCCGGGTGCTCGCTCGAGCGGGTCCACCAGCCGGGGCCGGATTCCGGCTAGGATTAGGCCGTTTGCTTTCTCCCTTGGCCGTTTGACAGGGGATGAGCCACCGAGGCCAGGTCCAGCCGGATTCCCTTCTCGCCGCAGAAACGCTTGAAGACGCCCTTGGCGAAGTTCGTGCCATTGTCGGTGATGATGCTGTGTGGGTAGCCGTAGCGGTAGATGATGTCTTGGAAAAAGGTGATGACCATCTGGCCGTCCAGCTTCTTGATCGGCTTGGCCTCGATCCACTTGGTGAACTTGTCCACCGCTACGAGGAGGTGAGTCATGCCGCTTCGCGCCGTCTTGAAGGGGCCGACCATGTCGAGCCCCCAGACGGCGAATGGCCATGTGATGGGGATGGTTCGCAGGGCTGCAACCGGTGTGTGTTTCTGTTTGCTGAAGCGCTGGCAGCCGGTGCAGACACGGACCATCTGCTCGGCGTCGGCTAGGGCAGACGGCTAGTATAACCCGTAGCGCATGGCCTTCAAGGCAATTGACCTGGATGCTGTGTGGTGTCCGCATTCGCCCTTGTGGATGTCCTCTAGTAGGCGGCGCCCTTCTACCGGCTCGACGCAGCGCTGGAAGATGCCTGTCGTGCTGCGCTTTGTAGAGCTCGTTGTTGATGATGGTGTAGGCCTTGGAGCGGCGCAGGATCTGCCGCGCGTGCACCTCCTCTTTTGGAAGCGTGCCGTTGGCGAGGAAGTCAAGGAAAGGTTGCGCCCAAGAGGGTATCTCGTGGATGGTGAAGACGCAGGCTAGCGCCAGTTGGGCGGCCTTGGGGTCCGGCTGCGGAGCCCCTGGGTGTGGCAGAGCGGCCCCCGGGTGTGGCGGCGCAGCCCCCGGGTGTGGCAGCGCGGCCCCGGGTTTCCTTTGGTCTTGTCGATGAGCTCGGGGACGGGTGTGGCTGGCGCCTCGTAGCCGGGTAGGGCGACAGCCCCCGAGTTTCTTTGGCCGGCTGGGGGGCTCCTAGCCCCTGAGTTTGCTTGTCCGGCTGGGGGGCTCCCAACCCCCGGGTTTGCAGAGCCGGCTGGCAAGTTGGGGTCCGCCGTGATGATGATGGATTCCGAGTTGGGTGACGGTGTGATGGATGGCTTGTAGACGTGCTCGAGGGAGACGCTGGGTGGAATAGCTCGCCGGGTGCTGCCGCGCTTGGCGAGCATGTCGGCTGTCTCGTTGTTGGCTCTGGGCACGTGGTGGAACTCGCACCCCTCGAAGCAGGCACAGAGCTGCTGCACGAAAAACCGGTAGGAGGCCATGTTGGCGTCCTTGGCATCCCAATTTCCTGAAGTTTGCTAGATCACCAGGTCCGAATCGCCGAAGCACAGGATGCGCTAGATGCTCATCTCCTTGGCGAGCTTGAGGCCGTGGACGAGGGCCTCGTATTCGGCGACGTTGTTGGATGCCTTGAAGTGAATTTGCACG